>ML778027.1:166755-193133 GCA_009831015.1 Picea engelmannii
GGGGTCCGGAATGTAGCAGTGTCTAGGCAGGCCCCATATCTACATGGCATCATCTCATTCCATATTACCTCCCCACTCCATACATTTACCGCTTACCATTTCTCCAACTCACCACCATCATCCAGAGTTGCCACACCCCAAAACCAACCCTTGCAGATCCCATTTTATGACCCCGTCAGCATGTCCCCTCCATCTAACCATTACGAGTCATATCTTTTTCGTTCATTCCCCAACCACCATTATGCATGTCAGCTGGGTACACATGTCATATGTCCTTTACCTTTCCCCCTCATGCTTTAAAAGACCCGTTGGCCATTAAATAATGGCCACATACCTGTTGTTCACCTTACCTATCCTTGTTTTTCCCAACGGACAACCGTTCACTAAATTCCAACCCCATTTCGGTCATTCACATTCCACTCACACTCCATGCATATCAGAGACTCATTTTCCTTCGCCTCTGCAACATCTCAGCCAGCCATAAGTTTTCACCTACTAATGTGTGTTCAGTGTGCAGGTACTGGTGGAAAACAATGGCGCCCAAAAGTAAAAAGTTAAATGTGGAGGAAAATCCATTTCTCCCACCTCCTGTCGATCTCGACCGGATCCCATTAGCAGACAAAGACTATTTAATATCAAAAACAAGGTCATAGTTTGACTTCACCGAGCTACAGCCATGGTTTAAAGACACCTTCATCGATCAGAGCGATGAAATTTGGCTCTGGCAGTCAAGTTTCCCTCTATATCTTTTTCCCCAAGTCTATCATTTTCCCAAATTTGCTCTAAAATGTCAAGCGCACTACCTCCCTGATCAGAGAGCCATAGTATCTTCATCTGGAGAAACCTTTTTCCTTATTACACCTAAGGCCATCGATCAAATGATGCAGGTACCCAGAGCCGAACCTCGTTCTCCCCTCACAATTGAAATCCTGACAGAAATGTATCAGAACCTATCTTTTCCCCAAAGAGCACAAATCTTTGAGTTGTTCCTCCCACAAGATGCCCAATTCCCTAAGAAGAATCCTCCCTATCATTCTTCCATATTTTCTGAAAAGGGAAATCATATTATCTCAACACTGCGTTGTTTGCTCGGTTAATTCTCAGATGAATGGGTGTATGAACCTATCCTAGGTTTCCTGTCCATTTTCTCTACTGAAGAGAAAGTTGCCACCCAGTTTGATTACAACGGTTTTTTGGCCGAGAACCTGCACAAGAAACTGACAAATTTCCCTACAGAAGGCATGTTCCAGTATTCTTCAATACTGGACTACATGTTTATGTTCTATCAAGCAGACAAATTTTCATTTCTCATGCAAAAGATGGACAAGAACGGAAAACCACAAGCAGTAAATCTATGGACGTTGTTGCTCAGAAGAAACTCCACTGAGTTCAGTTTCAAACAATTCATCGAGTTGTTTTATCACCCAGTGGTAGGCATTGTTGGACCTTGACCAAGTTTTGAAGGATACTTGGTCATATTTGACCATTTTGGGACTGCGACAACTTGCTAAAGATGGAGCGCAACGCGAAGCAAGAGAAACCTATTTTTGGGTACCTTTTAAGGTTTTTGGGTTGATGTAAAGGGAAAGGGATGTCAGCCCATGGGTTTACCCATGTTTAGGCCCATGTTGTAATCTATAAATAGATACTTAGGCAATGTAAGCAAGGGGGGGATAGCCTAGTGCAATTGTGTAGCTAAAGGATTAGAGCTAGTAGCTGGACCTGTGTGGTCGGATGTGTATCACAAGTGCTCTATGCATGATTGTAAGGAAATTAGAATGCTAAGTGCAAATTATTGCGGTTTTCTACTGAGTGCAAGGAAAAAGGATCTAGTGAGATGCGTAGATCTTCTGTCCTATGCGAAGTAAGGGTCATTGAAGCTCTGTGTTGTAACTACTTGACCGAGATAATATAAAGAAGAAGACTTTGTGGATGTAGCCCTAGGGTGGGGGTGAACCACGGTAACTCTATGTAATGTGCTCTGTGCTTTGACCTAAGTGTTGTTTCCTTTTGGCTAAGTGCTTTATGTGATTAAGTAGATCTATTTATGCTCTATGCTTATGATAAAATAATGAATGTTAGATCTGATATATAAGATGTTTAGTGCTTGATCTGTTGAATCTAATCTATGTTTGTGGCTAAGTACTGAATCATCTTTAGTCTAAGTATTCACTGCGATGTTCTGTGCCATATGCAAAGTACCATAAGGGTTTAATATAGATGCATGACCTATGCTAAGTGCCTTGTAATAGATATAATCATAGATTGGTGTCCCAACTAAGGTTTCAGACACTTGAGTCTTGAAACCACCACTGCCTCTACCTCGGGTGAGATTTCATCTACTTCGCAGGTGTTGTCGAAAGGGTCAGTAGTTAGGGTTTTGTTGGTGCACTCTTGAGCGTTGAACCCCAGGTCTTCCCCTGTGCCAACAAATGGTTTCATTGTCGGGACCTGAAACTGTGATTGTTGGGAACTGAGGAAAAAGAAACGTTGTGCAAAATAAATCTCTGTGCGTAGATCTGTTGCCCTAGTGCGCAGCTTTTTACTCAACCTGTGTAGATTTGTACCAGGAATAAGGTCAGATCTAAAGAAAGGAAGATCAGATTCGAAGAAAATAAGCGAGATCAAAACGCTTTGTGCTCTAAGAAAATTAAAAGTGGAAATTTCTAAAAGAAAGAAGTTAGATCTGCAGAAAAGAGGTAAGATATGTAAGCTCTGTGCTCTAATAAAGGTAAGAATAGTCAAAAGTTCTTAGATATGGAAGCTTTGTGCTCTATAGATAAGTGAAATTTTTTGTTTCTAGAACATGGATCTAGGTATGTTTGATAGATTCTGTCCTAGCTTTAAAACTAGGGCATTAATATATGAAAGAAAGTTTGATATGAATAGATATGATAAGTATAACTATAGATATGTTATACCTATGCATAGAAAGAATGTTTGGGCTAACAAGTGGATGCAGGATCCTAGAAAGAATTTTTTGCAGGCTAGCCATTATGATCCTAGCACACAGTACAAGAAAAGTTGGGGATCATTGAAGAGAAAGAGAGGATTAACTCTTTGTTACAGTTGCAGAAGACCGGGCCATCTTACTAAGGAATGCCTTGGGAGAAACCCTAGCTGCCTCTGTTGTAAAGCTATGGACCATGAAGTATTGGATTGCCCTAGAATGATTTCTAGACTTGAAAAACTGAATATCGAACAAGCAAACTCTGAAGGATATCAAGAGACTAAAATTATTGAAGAACCCCAGAAAGAATCAAAGATCATGTTACTAAAAATAAAAGAAACCATAGATGATCATAAGGATGTCAGTTTGTTAGAAATCTTCGAAGAACGGGAGAAAATCAAGGTAAGAATAGGAGAGTTTGACATTGACTGTGCCCTGGATGAGGGAACACCGATGAATATTATGACAGAAAGAACTTGGGGAACCCTAGGAAGGCCTGCTATGGTTCCTTCACTAGGAACTATCGGATTATTTAAAGGCAAAATGGTAACCCTATGTGGAAGAATTACGCAGATAGCTATGAATACCCATGGAACTTTGACAGTGAAAGAGTTTGAAGTCATTAGATTTATTGAGGACCGTTCCCCATTTCCATCTTTGCTAGGAAAGATCTGGATTGAAAAATACCAGATCCAGAAAAAAAGAAGAAAAGGAAGCCCTAGAACAGAAGAAGCAAGAACTCATGGAATTTATGACTAGAAGGATTGCCTACTTGATGGAGGAACAAGAGAATAGATCTTCATTGTTAAACACTAGGAACCTTGATGTCGAAGCTATAAGAGTGTTAGAGGAACCACAGAAGACTGAAATATCTAACCCATATGATGAAGAAGTATCACCCTTGGATCTAAGGAAAGATACTAGGCAGCGCGAAGTGACTATGTCAAGAGAATATAAGATTCAGAATGGAAAGAGGGTGATCGAGACTAAGCTCATTAGGAAAAGGCTAGAAAGCTAAGTAAGAAGAGGGTCAAAATCAGAAAGCTACAGATGACTCCAGAAGGAACTCCGCAGAAGGAAACATCACAACAATTGAGCTTCGCCGAGATATCAGAACAACGACATTCGACAATTCGCCATAGCACAATATTATAGTCGTTGGACCAATATAACCATTCAACTTCCGCCCTGAATGGGTCAAAAAGAAATTACGGGTTCCCACTAGACCGTTGAACAACACCAGAATGGATAGAACAGAGTTAATGCATGCCCCATATCCATTAGAATCAGAATGTTGCTAAGTTTCCCTACTTAGTTCGTCACGCCACGCACCTAGAATACTTTTTGCTAATTGAGAATTTGAGCTCGAACCTTGAGATTACTTCACCTTGTGATCATTTCCTTGTTGCCTTACTATTCATCGAAATCTCAGACGTCATTTTCACACCTAAGCTAGTGGACCCAAGCTTGTATGTCAAACGCGCTCAACGTTGTTGAGAAAGTAGTTGAAGAAGTTTTGACTGACCTAATGGCTGAGAGAGTCATGTCAGAGAGAAGGATTTCTGTAGGTGTGCAAGCATCATCGTCAGGAGGAGTCCAAGCTTCTCCCTCCACTACTCGTGGCGCAGGACCTTCCAGAACCATGACTGAGACAAGAACAAAGAACATAGATGATATTGCAAACACCAAGCTGATCCTGTGAATTTTTTCGGTTTACATCCCACTATTGAGTGGCAATATTAACCGTGACAGTGTACCCAGAGACTTTGAGTACAACTTGATCACCATGTATCTTTCAAAAGGAGTGCACACAGTACGTACTGACCAGGATAAACTCGGAGCACTAAAATTCAGTGATTTTAACCTTGGATATCGCAAAACCTACATCATGTTGGTTCCACATAAATACTTAACTAAGACCAAAGACCATAATCCTAAGATTGTCCTGCAGTCCTAGACCCAGAACCTCACGTAGTCCACACTGCTCAACGTAATGAAGATTCCTCACTTTGGCAGACACCAAGAAGTCAACGCATGCGTCATTTTGCTGTTGTCTTGCTATTACGACGGATATTTATGGTTGGATTGCCGCATTAATATGGATCCGACTCTGATCAATAGGATCACAGGAATCAGCATGCAAGGCCCTAACCCACAGAACCTTTACCCAAGAAATACCTTCGACCGAGCACTAGCACAGTGGATAAAGGAAACTTATGGCGATGTAGAGAAGGGAACGTGAGGATACAAGGTAGCCTCCATCCAGAGCGACGCAGTGTGCCTTGCATGTCAGTTGATCGCAAGAAAATTAGTTCATAAGAACATACCAACACAGGTGACTGGCTTCGTAGTTGACCTCGCAGGGAAGTGCGTTGAGGGACTACAGATGAATTGGGCACAGTATCTCGTCAACCAGTTAGAGCTGGATTGTAGATGAGAGAAATACAAAGGGTATGAGTTCCACTTTAGTTGGCTACTCATACTCATAGCTTTCATCGCTTGGGAGCTGCCATAGGGAGCCACTTTCCCGGAGATCAAACCTTTCGAACCACTAGCCGCGAAGTTTTGTACATTGTGGTACTTCAGCGACATGAACAAGCAGTGATAGTCTAATGTTGTCTTCCACACCTACTTCAACCAACTAAAAAACTGCCATTTAGTCTACACCATGAATCACCCCGAACACACTTAAATTTTTTATACCTTTGATGAAGTTTAGGGTGGATCGCCACTTCATCTACATTATAGCATGCGGTGCTGAACATAAACATCAGCTCCAATCCTACTACAAGCTAACAGAGGACGACTTGGAGGAGATCACCAAGAAGTGGTCAGTAGACCTACCTATTACAACAGAACCCACAGATATGTCCGACAAGGAAAGCTTTGAAGATATGTCAGATACACTTGGGCCAAGCAGGACTAAAAAGAATGACGAAGTTAAAGATGTACCTAGCACATCCGTGAAGACTACTTCGGTCTCACCTACGCAGGGAGGTGATGGCGACGAGCTAGGTGGTACAGAAGTGGAGAAAAACAGAGCAGAAGTGACTCCACCAAAAGAGAAGGAGGATCCCTCCATGAAAAGAAAGATGAAACGACCAAAACCCTCCTTTCGAAAGAAAGCTAAGGCTACTCAGACCACGCTTAAAACTACCCTTACCTTGGATGACTATGACTTCTTAATTGTCGCGTTGAACGATGTTTCACTTGAGCTCGCAGAAAAGTGAGAAGCAAAGCAAGAGGTGCTCTTCAATTGAATCAAAGGTGAACTCAAAGAAGTGTATCAGGCACTCCAGCCCAGCCAAGCAGTATCTACAGCACCCGTGATAAGAGAAACATCAAGAACATGCGATGAGCCCACACAATTACACCAGATCATTGATCAAGTCGAAGCTCACCTTCGACGAGCTCAAGAAGACATAGTGCAAGCCACCCAGGCTTTGATGCAAGAAAAGACAACACTTCTAGAACAACAGAAGGAGGAAGAATGAGAAAATCTTGCCCTGAAAGCAAAGTGGGATGAGGAAAAGGCACAGTTGCTAGCAGAGAAACTTGAAGTCCAAGAAAGGATTCACAAAGCACTGCACTTTGTGACAGTCATAGAGGTGAATATGAAAGACTGTCTTCCATAGCAGGTGACCCAACTGGAAGAAGTAATCCAACAACTCCAACAACGCATCATGGACTTGGAGCTCTGCATCGTGCTCAAGACTCCTCAAGAAATTAGAGATCTAAGAGGGGCCACTGCTCAAATCACAGTTGGTCGGTTAAAAACCTTTGCCTTGGAATGCAAGCAACTGAGTGCTAGAAGCACCCAGACTTATGAAACCCTCACAGAGACTCTAGAATTTCAGGAATTAGAGGCACAACTCCAAGAATCCAAGCAACATGCAGACATGCTACAGGCGTAGATAAAGACTTTGACCCTAGTCGAAAGAATGAAGAGGATCGCAGAACAATGCACAACCCAGCAACAGGTACATGTGTTGCAAAGTAAAGTGATGGAAGTCTCCCAATGGCTTCAGCCAATCCAAAAAAAGGCATGCCAATTGTTCGGTGAACTTGAAAACCAGGAAGCCGAACTCGAACAGGTTGGCATCATTGCAGAACAGCACCTGGAAGGACTGCTCAATGACACAGTGCTCCAGAAACTTACTGAGAAAGAGGTTGTCCCATTGCAGCCGGTCGAAGCAGCTCGAGTCAAGATCGAGGCATTCGAGGCAGAATTGAATAGACCTGAGTGACTCGGGACGAGTCACAGATGAGTGTTGGGGGCCTGTTGGCCCTTGACCAAGTTTTGAAGGATACTTGGTCATATTTGACCATTTTGGGACTGTGATAGCTTGCCAAAGATGGAGCGTAATGCAAAGCAAGAAAGACCTATTTTTGGGTACCTTTTAGGGTTTTTGGGTTGATGTAAAGGGAAAGGGATGTCAGCCCATGGGTTTACCCACGTTTAGGCCCATGTTGTAATCTATAAAGAGATACTTAGGCAACGTAAGTAAGGGGGGAATAGCTTAGTGAAATTATATAGCTAAAGGCTTAGTGCTAGTAGCTGGACCTGTGTGTTCGGATGTGTATTACAAGTGGTCTGTGCATGATTGTAAGGAAATCAGAATGCTAAGTGCAATTTATTTTGGTTTTATGTTGCGCGCAAGGAAGAAGGATCTAGCGAGTTGCGCAGATCTTCTGTCCTGTGCGAAGTAAGGGTCATTGAAGCTCTGTGCTGTAATTGTTTGAATGAGATAATATAAAGAAGAAGACTTTGTGGACGTAGCCCCAGGGTGGGGGTGAGCCACAGTAATTCTGTGTAATGTGCTATGTGCTTTGACCTAAGCGTTGTTTCCTTTTGGCTAAGTGCTTGCTGTGATTAAGTAGATCTAGTTATGCTCTGTGCTTATGATAAAAGAATGAATGTTATATCAGATATATAAGATGTTTAGTGCTTGATCTGTTGAATCTAATCTATGTTTGTGGCTAAGTACTGAATCATCTTTAGTCTAAGTATTCATTGCAATGTTCTGTGCCATCTGTGAAGTACCATAAGGGTTTCATATAGATGCATGACCTATGCTAAGTGCCTTGTAATAGATATAATCACAGATCGGTGTCCCAGCTAAGGTTTCAGACACTTGAGTCCTGAAACCACCCCTGCCTCTACCTCGGGTGAGACTTCATCTGCTTTGCAGGTGTTGCCGAAAGGGTCAGTAGTTAGGGTTTTGTTGGTGTGCTCTTGAGCGTTGAACCTCGGGTCTACCCCTGTGCCAACAAATGGTTTCGTTGCTGGGACCTGAAACTTTGATTGTTGGGAACTGAGGAAAAAGAAACGTTTTGCAAAAGAAATCTCTGTGCGTAGATATGTTTCCCTAGTGCATAGCTTTTTACTCGACCTATGCATCTTTGTACCAGGAATAAGGTCAGATCTGAAGAAAGGAAGATCAGATCCGAATAAAATAAGCGAGATCTAAATGCTCTGTGCTCTAAGAAAAGTAAAAGTGGAAATTTCTAAAAGAAAGAAGTCAGATCTACAGAAAAGAGGTAAGATCTGTAAGCTTTGTTCTCTAATAAAGGTAAGAATAGTCAAAAGTTCTTAGATCTAGAAGCTTTGTGCTCTGTAGATAAGTGGAATTTTTTGTTTCTAGACCATGGATCTAGGTATGTTTGATAGATTATGTCCTAGCTTAAAAACTAGGCCATTAATAGATGAAAGGATGTTTGATATGAATAGATATGATAAGTATAATGATAGATATGTTATACCTATGCATAGAAAGAATGTATGGGCTAACAAGTGGATAAAGGATCCTAGAAATAAATTTTTGCAGGCCAACCATTATGATCCTAGCGTGCAGTACAAGAACTGTCGGGGATCATTGAAGACAAGGAGAGGATTAACTCTTTGTTACAGTTGCAGAAGACCAGGCCATCTTGCTAAGGAATTCCTTGGGAGAAACCCTAGTTGCCTCTGTTGTAAATCTATGGACCATGAAGTATTGGATTGCCCTAAAATGATTTCTAGACTTAAAAAACTGAATATGGAACAAGCAAACTCTGAAGGATATCAAGAGACTAAAATTATTGAAGAACCCTAGAAAGAATCAGAGATCATGTTACTAAAAATAAAAGAAACCCTAGATGATCATAAGGATGTCAGTTTGTTAGAAATCTTTGAAGAACAGGAGAAAATCGAAGTAAGAATAGGAGACTTTGACATTGATTGTGCCCTAGATGAGGGAACACCGACGAATATTATGATAGAAAGAACTTGGGAAACCCTAGGAAGGTCTTCTCTGGTTCCTTCACTAGGAACTATCGGATTATTTAAAGGTAAAATGGTAACCCTATGTGGCAGAATTACCCAGATAGCTATGAATACCCATGGAACTTCAACGGAGGAAGAGTTCAAATTCATTAGATTTATTGAGGACCATTTCCCATTTCCAGCTTTGCTAGGAAAGATCTGGATTGAAAAAGACCAAATCCAGAGGAAAGAAGAAAAGAAATCCCTACAATAGAAGAAGCAAGAACTCATGGAATTTATGACTAGAAGGATTGCCTACTTGATGGAGGAACAAGAGAACATATCTCCATTGTTAAACACCAGGAACCTGGATGTTGAAGCTATAAGAGTGTTAGAGGAACCACAGAAGACCGAAATATCTAACCCATATGATGAAGAAGTATCACCCTTGGATCCGAGGAAAGATCCTAGGCAGCGCGAAGTGACTATGTCAAGAGAATATAAGATTCAGAATGGAAAGAGGGTGACCGAGACTAAGGTCACTAGGAAAAAGGATAGAAATATAAGTAAGAAGAGGTCCAAAATAAAAAAGCTACAGACGAATCCAGAAGGAACTTCGTAGAAGGAAACATCACAAGAATTGAGCTTCGTTGAGATATCAGAACAACGACATTTGGCACTTCACCATGGCGCAGTAATATAGCCATTGGACTGATATACCTGTTCCACTTCCACCCCAAATGGGTCGAAAAGAAATTATGGGTTCCCACTAGACTGTTGAACAACACCAGAACAGATAGAACAGAGTTAATGCAGACCCCATATCTGTTGGAAGCAGATATTTGCTTAGTTTCCCTACTTAGTCCGTCACGCCAGGCACCTAGAATAATTTTTTCTAATTGAGAATTTGAGCTCGAACCTTGAGATTACTTCACCCTACAATCATTGCCTTGTTTCCTTCCTGTTCATCGTAATCTCAAGCGTCATTTTCAAACCTGAGCTAGTGGACCCAAGCTTGTATGTCAGACGAACTCAGCGCTGTTGAGAAAGCAGTTGAAGAATTTTTGACTGACCTAATGGCTGAGAGAGTCATGTCAAAGAGAAGGATGTCTATAGGTGTGAAAGCATCATCGTCAGGAGGATTCCAAGCTTCTCCCTCCACTGCTTGCAGCGCAGGACCTTCTAGAACCACGACCGAGACAAGAACAAAGCACAGAGATGATATTGCAAACGCCAAGCTGATCCCACGCATTTTGCTGGTTTACATCCCACCTTTAAGTGGCAAAATTAACCATGACAGTGTACCCAAAGACTTTGAGTACAACTTGATCACTGCGTATCTTCCGAAAGGAGTGCGCGCAGTACGTACTGACCAGGATAAGCTCGCAGCACTAAAATTTAGTGATTTTAACCTTGGATATCGCAAAACCTACAGCATGTTGGTTCCTCATAAATACTTAACTAAGACCAAAGGTCGTAATCCTAAAATTGTCCCATAGTCCTGGACCCAAAACCTCACACAGTCCACACTACTCAACGCAATCAAGATCCCTCACTTCGGTAGACACCAGGAAGTCAATGCATGCGTCAGGTTGTTGTTGTCTTGCTATCATGGAAGATATTTATGGTTGGACCGCCGCATTACTGTGGATCTGACTCTAATCAATCAGATCACAGGACTCAGCATGCAAGGCCTTGACCCATAGTACTTTTACCCAGGAAAAACCTCCAACCGAGCACTAGCACAATGGATAAAGGAAATTTATGGCAATGTAGAGAAGGGCACACGAGGCTACAAGGTAGCCTTCATCCAGAGTTATGCAGTGTGCCTTGCATGTCAATTGATCGCGGGAAAATTATCTCATTATAACAGACCAACACAGGTGATTGGTTTCATAGTTGACCTCGCATGGAAGTGCGCCGAGGGACTACAGATGAATTGGGCACAATATCTCATCAACCAGTTAGAGCTAGATTGCAGAGGAGCGCAAGACCAAGGGTATGAGTTCTGCTTTAGTTGGCTACTCATACTCATAGCTTTCATCACTTGGAAGCTACCAGAGGGAGCCACTTTCCCAGAGATCGAACCTTTCAAACCACTAGCCTCAAAGTTCTGTACATTGTGGTACTCCAGCAACATGAACAAGCAATGGCAGTCTAACACTGTCTTCCACACCTACTTCAACCAAATGAAAACTGCCATTTAGTCTACACCGTGAATCACCCCGAACACACTTCATAGGTTTAGACCTTTGATGAAGTTTAGCATGGATCGCCACTTCATCTACATTACAGTGCGTGGTGATGAACATAAACAACATCTCCAATCCTACTACAAGCTGACAGAGGATGACTTGGAGGAGATCACCAAGGAGTGGTCAGTAGACCTACTTGTTGCAGTTGACCCCACAGATCTGTCCGATGAGGAAAGCCCTAAAGCTATGCCGGATACACCTGGGCCAAGCAGGACTAAGAAGGATGAGGAAGTTGAAGATGTCCCTATCACATCTGCGAAGACTGCTTCGATCTCACCTACGCAGGGAGGTGATGGTGACAAGCTAGGTCGTACAGAAGTGGAACAAAATAGAGGCGAAGTGACTCCACCAAGAGAGGAGGAGGATCCCTCCATGAAAAGAAAGATGACACCACCAAAACCCTCCTCCCGAAAGAAAGCTAAGGCTACTCGGACCATGCTTAAAACTACCCTTACCCCGGATGACTTTGACTTCTTAATTGTTGCGTTAAGTGATGTTTCACTTGAGCTCGAAGAAAAGCAAGAAGCAAAGCAGGAGGATCTCTTCAACTGAATCAAAGGCGAACTCAAAGAAGTGTAGCAGGCACTCCAGTACAACCAAGCAGTATCTACAACACCTGTGATAAGCGAAACATCAGGAACAGGCGATGAGCCCACACAATTACACCAGATCACTGATCAAGTCGAATCTCGCCTTCGACGAGCTCAAGAAGACACAGTGAAAGACACCCAGGCTTTTATGCAAGCACAAACAACACTTCTAGAACACCAGAAGGAGGCAGAACGGGAAATCTTGCCCTGAAAGTGAAGTGGGATGAGGAAAAGGAACAGTTGCTAGCAGAGCAACTTGAAGTCCAGAAAAGGATTCACAAAGCACTACACTTTGTGACAGTCATAGAGGTGAAGATGGAAGACCGTCTTCCACAGCAGGTGAGCCAAATGGAAGAGGTAATCCAGTAACTCCAATATCACATCATGGATATGGAGTTCCGCATCGTGCCCGAGACCCCTTAGGAAATTAGAGATCTAAGAGAGCCGCTGCTCAAAGCATAGTTGGCCGGTTAAAAACCTTTGCCTTGGAATGTAAGAAACTGAGCACTAGAAGCGCCCAGACTTATGAAACCCTCGCAGAGACTCTAGAATTGCAGACATTGGAGGCACAACTCCAAGAAGCCAAGAAGCATGAAGACATGCTACAGGTGCAGATAAATACTTTGACCTCGGTCGAAAGAATGAAGAGGTTCACAGAACAACACACAACCCAACAACAGGTACATGCGCTGTAAAGTAAAGTGATGGAAGTCTCCCAATGGCTTCAGCCAATCCAAGAAAAGGCATGCCAACTGTTCACTGAAATTGAAAATGAGGAAGTTGAACTTGAACAGGTTGTCATCACTGCAGAACAACGCCTAGAAGGATCGCTCAATGACATAGTTCTCCAGGTACTTACTGAGCAAGCGGTTGTCGTACTGTAGCAGGTCGAAGAAGCTTGAGCCAAGCTTGAGGCATTCGAGGCATTCGAGGTAGAATTGAACAGACCTGAGTGACTTGGGATGAGTCACAGGTGAGTGTTGGGGGCCTGTTGGCCCTTGACCAAGTTTTGAAGGATACTTGGTCATATTTGACCATTTTGGGACTGCGACAGCTTACCAAAGACGGAGCACAACGCAAAGCAAGCAAGACCTATTTTTGGGTACCTTTTAGGGTTTTGGGGTTGATGTAAAGGGAAAGGGATGTTGGCCTGTGGGTTTACCCACATTTAGGCCCATGCTTTAATCTATAAATAGATACTTAGGAAATGTAAGTAAGGGGGGGACAGCTTAGTGCAATTGTATAGCTAAAGTCTTAGTGCTAGTAGCTGGACCTGTGTGGTCGGAGGTGTATCACAAGTGGCTTGTGCATGATTGTAAGGAGATCGAAATGCTAAGTGCAATTTATTGTGGTTTTGTGCTGAGCACAAGGAAGAAGGATCTAGCAATTTGTGCAAATCTTCTATCCTGTGCGAAGTAAGGGTCATTGAAGCTCTGTGTTGTAACTACTTGAACGAGATAATATAAAGAAGAAGACTTTGTGGACATAGCCCCAGGGTGGGGGTGAACCACGGTAACTCTATGTAATGTGCTATGTGCTTTGACCTAAGTGTTGTTTCCTTTTGGCTAAGTGCTTGCTGTGATTAAGTAGATCTAGTTATGCTCTGTGCTTATGATAAATGAATGAATGTTAGATCGGATATATAAGATGTTTAGTTCTTGATCTATTGAATCTAATATATGTTTGTGGCTAAGTACTGAATCATCTTTAGTCTAAGTATTCACTGTGATGTTATGTTCCATCTGCAAAGTACCATAAGGGTTTAATATAGATGCATGACCTATGCTAAGTGCCTTGTAATAGATATAATCACATATCGGTGTCCCAGCTAAGGTTTCAGACACTTGAGTCCTAAAACCACCCCTGCCTCTACCTCGGGTGAGACTTCATCTGCTTCGTAGGTGTTGTCGAAAGGGCCGGTAGTTAGGGTTTTGTTGGTGCACTCTTGAGCATTGAACCCTAGGTCTTCCCCTGTGCCAACATGCATGCTCAGTGGAATACCAGAAATGAGGATAAACGAGGAGATCCAAAGAGTTCTGCACCTTTCGGATCTCGCAAAGACTGGGGACTAGTTCCTATACCAAAATCACACGAAGATCAGAGTGTATGGGTGTGAACTAGCTCCATACAAATTGACCAAGTATGTGTATGTTCAAATATTTGCACTATAGTATATTCGTCAAATGATAAAATCAGATGACATTCATTTTGTGTCTCTGAAGAAAAAACAAAAGATGAGGATTAAAGGGAAAATAGGACCTTTTATCAACAATAATCGAGCTGCTGGGGAATAGGCGGATAAACTATTAAAGGAAATGAAATTCAGCACCAGTTTCATTTGGAGTTATGACCCAAGTGGGATCATTGCAGAGATGAGATCCAAAAACAAATGTTCACCTTATGCTCACACCCTCAAACCATAAATTGAAAAGTACATGAACCAGACAGAGTGGGAGGCAAACACTCTAGTAGATACTGAACAACAGGAACCTCCTTCAGTCTCTTTTTCAAAGACTACCACTCCACAGGTACCAAAGGAAAAAATTCTAATAAAGGATGCCTCTCCTTCAATCACTGAGGTATCAAAAGAAGATTTTCAAGTATACAACAAGAGACCCAAAACCACTCATTCTACTCACATGTCTGGTGAGGAGCAACACTACTCTGCCAAAGTGATTGAGGGAAAACATCAGGTGGTGTCCACTTCTTCTTCAAAGAAGAAGAAGGATATAGTTGTGACCACCCAAACTCCACAAGGATCTGTACCTTTGAGCATTTTCGAAAAATATGACATGATTAAAAAGAAGAACCAGATGCTGACCAACAACACCTACACTCAGTTCTAGAAGCAAACCTCCATAGCACAACATAGACTATTTTTAGCCTTTGACACAGAGAAAGGAAGAATTATTTTGGCATTTCTGCAAGCATAGGTGTCTCAACCCAAAGACATCACTGACTACAAGAGGTCAACTATTGTTTTTGAAACCAAACAAGTCCATCTAGCTGACCAGATGGATTTGCACAGACAGACTGGAGAAATGGTTTTCTCCACATTGGCATATGCTTCATCTAAGGAAACAAAGTTGCAGGTATCTTTAAACAATGTTCAGACCCAATTGAATTTGGAAAAGATATCCTCTTTTGCAAAGGATAACAGAATAAAATCCTTAGAGGAGTTGGTGCTCAAGATTGGGTATGATCCCTCGAATGTAAAAGCAACAGAGGAGATGTTAAAGAAAAATAATGTTGACATTACTTCTCTGAGAAAATAACTGAAATTACCACCAATAGAGGTTTCAAAAGATAAATAAATAGTTGAGGCAGAAGACGAGAAAGAGGAATTGCTAAAACTAATCATGCAACAGAACGCACAAATAAAGGAAATGGAGGAAGAATTGGAAAGGTTATTGAAAGAGAAGGAACAATCAACCCCAATGGAAGTCATTCCATTGAGTGCAGTTCCCCTTGTAGAATTTAGTACAACAGTTGTTCCAACAACCACTACAGCAGAAATTCCTTCGGCAACTCCATTGACAGCACTGGAAAAAACTGTGGAGCTAGCAAAGTCCATTGAGGAGATGACTCTGCAAGGAACAGAGATCAATAGGCTGAAAATGGAGGTTGAAAGTCTCCAAGAACTCAAGTCTTCCTTCCAAACAAGATACAACATTGAGAGACAAGCATTAGAGAAGCTCTAACAGGAAATACAACAACTTCATAAACAAACAGTGGCAGGTAAGACATTAATAGAGGCTAAGGAAAATATCTGGACAGATATCTCCAACTCCATAAACGAAATTTGGCCCATGGTGCAAATCAGGTTCGAGCAACATGATCTGGTGCTTAAGAGTAGACAGGCCATTGACAGGATAAGAAGAGAGCTGGGTGAAATGCCCTCAGCAGCTAATGAGATCATCAAGTTCCTGAATTCAAAAACCAAGGAAGAGCTTGAAGACCTAAAGTTTGAAGACAGAACAAAAACTATCCTCGAAGTCAAAAGAGTGTTGACCAAAAGAGGATTATGTTTTAGTTGGAGGAGAAATCTCAGAACATGGACATTGGAGTTCAGAGATTTTTTAGCAAGCTTGAGGCCTTACAAAAAAAGGGCCTTCCTAGCTTACTTGTCCTAAATGATAAATTGATGACTTTATTTGATTATAAGCAAAAGATTTCCACCATGGCCAAAGACAGTTCCAAGTTCTCAGGGATACATGGTAGCATCATAGGAAAATAGTTCTTGGAGACCTTGCAGCTTGACCTCAACATACAGCACGAAATCAAGTATATTTTCCTCACTAAGTCAACTTTTGCTAAGTATACGAAGATGAATGAAATCTACCATCGGCTATTGAAAGTTACCATCCTCGGTACACAAATATGGGATGAGTTGTGCGAATTGATCGAGTAAAGATAAAGGTCTTGTCCAAGTCAGCATCCAGCGCAGTCAAAGTCATATGAATGACACACCAACGGTCTTCCCCAAAATCAGCATGAGAGATTCGACACATCATCATCAGTTCCTATATTTTTGCATCTTGTTATCTAGATAGTTAAAAATAACATTTGCCATGTCCTGATCATTGATGACAAGGTCGTTTGTAATTTAGATTATAAATACTTCAAACTTTGAAGTACTAAGAGTTGATCTTTACACCCAAGCAAGCTGTAATCACTGTAAATGTTTTCAAGAGATTATTCAAGTAATACAAAGAGACGTTTCACAGGATTCCTGCATGTTAGCTATTGGGGAAGTTTCCTCTGTCTTCATAAAAAGCTTTTATTTCTCAGTTATCATGTTGTTTTTCTAATCTAATCTTTAAAATAAGTTAAAGTTGCAGAATTTTCCATTGCGTACTCTGTTCTTAATCTTTTATAGATTTAAATGTTTTCCTTCTGATGTTACAACAAATAAATTCTTAATTGCTTTTTTGTTTTAACTGATATCTCACCTTTTCAGCAATCCATCATTTTATTCCTAAACAATCCAACAGTTGCACTACCTTGCCTTGTAAAACGAATCTTCTAAAAAACTGTCTTTGATCTCGATTTTTATAAAACAGACCCCATAGCCCAATGGAAGCATAAGTGACATTAAGCCAATGTATTAAAAAATACAAAAAACTTAGTACTATTCTTTTTTAACTAGCCTAAGATCTGAAAATCCAATCAAATCTAAATCTTACAAAGAGATCCCTCTCTAAAACTGGCAGGGCTAGATAGCAATTTCGAAGTGGTTGGTTAAGGTTACCTCTTGTAAATTTCTTCTTCCCTTTTACAACCTATGGGAATTTACAGAGTGCTAACAGAGTGAGCAATACTCTTTTGATTTAGTGGTGACATGATTTTTATGGTATACTAGTTGTTTATACATGATTGAGATAGCATTCATATTGATTTGTTGTGGAGCATGAGTAAGCTATTGGAGAGCTTGGATGTGTTGTGACTAGTTGGTGGGCAGATTGGAAAGTTAGAGACAGAAGAGAATGATATATTGGTTGTAGAGGATCTGAGTTGATATTGAAGGATAAACCCTAATAGCTCAGAAGGTATACACAGGCAGTTGTATACACTGGCCGCATACATACGCAGGTTGTAGTGAGCCAGGGCACGTACACACGCGGGTTGCACTACTGACAAGTCGCGTACCTGTTGCAGATTGATATCTGTTAACAATTGTTGCCTCATCTCAGTTGGTGCTGAGAATGTAAGCTGATTCTTGCATATAGAGATGGTGCTCTTGTAGAGTTGTACTCTATTCAATTGTTGCTAGAAAACCCCCAGATTGTTGTCCATAATAAAAAGAAAAATTGTACATACATCTTGTGTTCTTTGTGTTCCTTGTGATGATGAATTGTTGATGATACATTGTTGATATTTGTTGTTGATATATTTTCACATCTAACTGGTTATAAATGACAGCAATAGGTAATGAGTAAATGTTGAATGTTAACTAAGGAGTTTTTTGTAAGAGGGAAGTTTTGGGAAAAGGAGCCCCACACTCATTCGCCCCCCCCGTCTAAGTGTGGTAGGTGTGTCCAACAATTGGTATCAGAGTAGGCCTTCACTACAAACCTTAACAAGCTTGAAGGAGATTCATAGACACACAAATAGATGATGAAGTTCCAATCCTTGATGAGGAAAACTATTCTACTTGGAGAATAGAGATGAGATTACATTTGAAGACAATGGAAGCAACAATTTGGAAGACGGCCATTGGTGGATCAGTTCCTTTGAAGAACAAGTCAAACTTTGCAGCTCAAAGAGAAGGAAAGAAGAATGATGCATTGGATCTCAAGACTATTATTAGTGGACTCTCAAGCCCCATCAAAGAGAGCATGGGAAAATTCACTTCCACCAAGGATCTATGGCTAAAGCTAGAGGAGACATATCAAAACAAGGAAGAAGATGATGAAGACCACTCCATCAAAATCATTAAAGGTAAAGAATCATCAAAAACTCTTGAATGCATTATTTCTAAATGTGATCTTGAAAACATTTCAAGTGAAGATAAAGAATCAAGTGATGATAGCACAAAGGAAGATCTTGAATACATTTCAAATGAAAGAAAATAATTATGTGATGATATTGACAAAATAGAAGATCGTGAAGATATTTCAAATGAAGTAATAGAACCCTAAAAAACCCTTGATTGCAATGATGATGATGATTTTTTCTCTACAAGTGGAGAAGAAGATCTAGAAACAATTTGTGTAAATTTTGATGGTAATTATACCATGAAAATAATAGAAGAAAATCTATTAAAACTTCAAAAGGAAGTTGAAGAGAGTTTATATAGATATAGAAGTGATCATTATTATATAGACTATAACTATCTTTTAGATAACACTAAGAAGTTTCTTAGGAGGAGTCTAAGGCACGTCTTGAAATTAAAGGAAATGATCAAGGAACAAGAAGAGAACAATAAGACTCAATTAGAAGAAAAGGAAGAAGAGATCACAAGACTAAAGAATGTAAAAGAAGATATGAATGTAGATGATGAGATTAGCAAAAGTTTTGAAATCATTGTCCATTTCAAGACCGAAATTGAAGAAACCAAAAGAATAGAGGAACTATTGAAGAATCAAATAAATGAAAAGGAAGAGTCATGTTGTAAGTTAGAAGCTGAAATTGTTAACCTTAGAAAGAAGGTAGAAAATTCAAACAAATTCTTGAATAGCTCACGAATCTTGGATGAGATCTTGGAAAGTCAAATATTACCATGTCATAAATCAGGTCTTGGATACAAAGGAGAAGATACACATGTTTAAGCAAGCACCTAAAAAAACCATGAGGTAAGTCCATCAAAGAAGAAAGACAATGTTGCAAAACAACCATATACACAAGGCAAGGAAAATTTCAAAAGAACAAAGCAAGGAAGACATCAAGAATCTATTCTTGGGACACCAAAGAAAAGGTATGAAAGTATTTTTCATGGGCATTGTTATTCATGTAATGGATATGGTCACAAATCTCTTGAATGTAGATCTTATGAAAGGAGATATAATGGAAGATTTTATAACACCATGATGTGTTGGAGATGTGACCAAGTAGGATACATTGTTGTTCATTGTAACACCATGAGATGCTATAGTTGTAGTGGGTTTGGCCACAAATCCCACGAATGTTGGAACACAAGAAGAAAATCCATGATGAGGTATTCAAATAGCATGGCTAGAAGAAGGAATGAAGTTAGAAAGGGGGACATCTTTGAAAATATGGATGCTCAAAGCTCAAGTGCTAAGGAGCAGGTTCATCTACAGAAGTGGGTGAAGAAGACAGAGCAACCAGAACAAGATGAAAGACTGAAGGGAAGATCAAGTAAGTCATCTACTGAAGCATACGCGGATGAAAGTGGTATCAGTCACATACATACGCAGGCTGACCTTGTATAGGTCACGTACATACGTGAGTTGTTGTGTAGCAGACTGTGTATATGTGGTAAAGGCTTGGGAAAAAGGTAATGCACATGAGTTGCATCTTGATGTGATGGTATAACTCTGTGTTGTAGGGTTTGACATTGTTTATTGCAGGTTCTGACACTGTTTTCTGCAAGTTTTCATGGTTCTATGTTAGATCATGTAAGGTGACGATGTAAAATAAATCATTGGGTACATGGCACTAACCCATATGGATTGATGTTGATCTATTGGGGTACATGGATGGTACATATTTGAGTTTAATTGATATATCTTATGATGTATTTGTCGGATATCATGGTGCATGCATTTTGCATATGGATGGGCTACACAATGGGACATGTAGTTGGCGAGTTGATGAGATGATCATGTTGTACATCATTGATGATCTATAGTTGATGCATGATTGGTATGTTTCTAGTACACTGGTAGAGGCACCTACTAGCAGGTTGATTGGGACATGTTTTGTGGAGGATTTGGCATACATGTATGGGATTCATCATTTTGTGGTATTGGTGCATGGTGGGGTACATGTTTTGGTAAACTCATATATGGCATATGCTTGATGATACTATGATGTTGGTATTACTTGATTAGCACAACAATTGGTATTTGTTTGATACATGGTTATGGTACTTGGTTTATGATGGAGACATGTCATGAGTGATATGACACATGGTTGGCATATTGGTAGATGCACATGGTTGGCATATTGGTGGATGCATATGGTTGGCATATTAGTGGATGAACATGGTTGCCATATTGGTAGATGCACATGTTGGCATGTTGATAGAGGCATATGATTGATACATTCCATTTGGCACATTGAATGATGTTGATGTACATGGTTGATGTACATAGGTGTTGTGCATGATGAGCACACATTTTGGCAGAGGATGTACTTGGTTGATATTTTACTTATGATTATCTATTGTTGACATACCTTTTGTTTCATGATGGTTGGTATGGCATGATTTTGATGCATGAACAGGTCTAAGGATCATTATATGGTAGCATATTGTTGATCTTGTAGAGAAGATAGGGGGAGACATACCCATGGGGGGAGTCATTCTTCTTCCCATGATTCTAGGAGGAGATATTTATCAGATGCACATCTAGAAAAGAGCCCTATATTTGAAGAAAAAGCACGGAGGCATGATTCCAGGAGGAGAGATGGTCACAGGGGGAGTATGTTTGATTGATATCCCTTGTTAAAAAGGGGAGAGATTATTTAGAGGAAGATCAAAGGCATTCAGATAGGGGGAGCAGACCCAAGGAGAGTTCAAGCAGGGGGAGCAGGCCCAAGAGGAGAATGGCCCTTTCCCATTGATGTCAATGGGGGAGAGATAGTCACATTGATGTGATTGATGATTATCGATTGGGAGAGATAGTCACATTGACTATTGTTGATGTGATTGATGTTTACTAATGGGGAGAGATAGTCATATTGATATGATTGATGACTATTGATATAGAGCATGCCTTGTCTATATGTTTGACATCAATAATTGGTAATTTGTGTTGACATCAATGTTGGTATTTCCATCAATGCCAAAGGGGGATATTGTTGGATCATGTTGTTATTGATGTCAATGGTTTGATTAATTGATGTCATTGATTGATGTCAAGTGATGGATTGATTGATAGGTTTGATTGATTTATGATTGATTGACAATGTATATGTATTTCCTTTGATGAGAATGATAGATGTCAAGTGGAAACCAATCGATGAAGATTGATCAATGAGTTGTCATTGATATGATGAAGATGAATCAATGAGTTGTCATTGATACATAATGCATAGTTGATGTATATGATGCAGTGGTGTATTGATGCAAAGATGAATCATTATAGTCTTATCATGGTTGATAAGGTACACAAATGGATGAAATCCAAAGTGGTCCCCTTATGGTGAAATCCCTCACGGGAAGACGCTTTGCGGATTGAGTTATCCTAGAAGAACGGTTGGAGGACCCATGCTTGTATGTGGAATAATGAGATGGAGATCAATGAATTTGTTGGTCAAACTATCCTAGATGGATAGTGCTTGTCAAGCCATTTCTGGTGGTATGCGGAATGTCACATAAATCCTCACGGTTTGATAGTTATGGCCTTACGAAGATGAAGGACCCCCGCATGAAGGCTTGAAGCCCCCAAGGTCAAAGAAGTCAAAGTGACCTAAAAGAAGAAATCATTATTTAAATAATAAAGAGAAGAGACAAAATCAAGAAATGATAAAGTAAGGTGACAAAATCAAGAAAGAATATTTAAATGATAAATTATTGGAGAACTTTCTATTTATGGAAAGTGGTTAACCCTAAAATAAGGAAAATAGGTTAAGTGACCTAGAAATGGGTTAAGTGACCTAAAAATGGGTTAAGTGACCTAGAGTATGAAAGTATAAATAAGATAGCAATGGTCTCTTGTAGATCATCCTTTTTGGTGGATCAATGGAGAGCTTCTTGTGAGATTATCTTGTGGAGTATTGATGGAGAGATTCTTATGAGAGCATCTTTAGTGTGAATCTCTTGAGCATGATTGAAGAACTATTCTGAGGAGGAGAGCGAGAGGAGGATCTCATGGACACATCAAATTTTTGGCAAATGTCGGAGATCTTGAAGAAAAAAGTCTCGGAGGTTCGGAAACCCTAGTTTATGAGGTGTACGCGGGCTGTAATGGGCCAGGGTGCATACACACGTGGGCTGTATGAGGACAGGGCGCGTTTAGTGGATGGAATGATGAAGACTTGTGTTTGAGCTGGTGCCAAGCTCTTTGATGATGAGGCAGGTTCCATATCTGCGTTCTATGGGATCAGATCTATCACTGAGACACTGGCATGGTTACATTATTGTCTTGATGGATACTATTGTTTGATGTGTTGTGAATGCTTAGGGAATTCTTGGTATGGATTTTATGATGTGGTTCAGTTTGGTTGATTTGGTTGATGGAGTGAGCAATACTCTTTTGATTCAGTTGTGACATGATTTCTATGGTATACTAGTTGTTTATACATGATTGAGATAGCATTCATATTGATTTGTTGTGGAGCATGAACAAGCTATTGGAGAGCTTGGATGTGTTGTGACTGGCTGGTGGGCAGATTGGACAGTCAGAGACAGAAGATTGGTTGCAGAGGATATCAGTTGATCTTTAAGGATAAACCCTAATAGCTCAGAAGGTATATGCAGGTTGTTGTATACACTGGCCGTGTACATACGCAGGTTGTAGTGAGCTAGGGTGCGTACACATGCGGGCTGCAATAATGACAGGTCATGTACCTGTTGCAGATTGATATTTGTTGAGGATTGTTACCTCATCTCAGTTGGTGCTGAGAATGTAAGTTGATTCTTGCATATAGAGATGGTGCTCTTGTAGAGTTGTACTCTATTCAATTGTTGTTGGAAAACCCCCGGATTGTTTCCCATAATAAAAAGAAAAATTGTACATACATCTTTTGTTCTTTGTGTTCCTTGTGATGATGAATTGTTGATGATATATTTCTGATATTTGTTGCTAATATATGTTCACATCTAACTGGTTATAAATGATAGCAATAGGTAATGAGTAAATGTTGAATGTTAACTAAGGAGTTATGTGTAAGAGGGAAGTTTTGGGAAAAAGAGCCCCACACTCATTCAACCCCCCCCCTCTAAGTGTGGTAGGTGTGTCCAACAATTGGTATCAAAGCAAACCTTCACTACAAGCCTTAACAAGCTTGAAGGAGATCCATAGACACACAAATGGATGATGAAGTTCCAATCCTTGATGAAGAAAACTATTCTACTTGGAGAATAGAGATGAGATTACATTTGAAGACAATGGGAGAAAAAATTTGGAAGGCAACCATTGGTGGATCATTTCCTTTGAAGAACAAGTCAAAGTTTGCAGCTCAAAGAGAAGGAAAGAAGAATGATGCATTGGCTCTCAAGACCATTCTTAGTGGACTCTCAAGCCCCATCAAAGAGAGCATGGCACCATGCACTTCCGCCAAGGATCTATGGCTAAATCTAGAGTTGACATATCAAAACAAGGAAGAAGATGATGAAGACCACTCCATCAAAATCATTAAAGGTAAAGAATCATCAAAAAATCTTGAATGCATTATTTCTAAATGTGATCTTGAAAAAATTTCAAGTGAATATAAAGAATCAAGTGATGATAGCACAAAGGAAGATCTTGAAGACATTTCAAATGAAAGCAAAGAATTATGTGTTGATATTGGCAAAAAGGAAGATCGTGAAGATATTTCAAATGACGGTAAAGAACCCTAAAAAACCCTTGATTGCAATGATGATGATGAATTTTTCTCTACAAGTGAAGAAGAAGATCTAGAAACAGTTTGTGTAAAGTTTGATGGTAATTATCCCATGAAAAGAATAGAACAAAATCTATTAAAACTTCAAAAGGAAGTTGAAGAGGGTTTATATAGATATAGAAGTGATCATTATTATATAGACTATAACTTTCGGATAACACTAAGAAGTTTCTTAGGAGGAGTCTAAGGCATATCTTGAAATTAAAGGAAATGATCAAGGAACAAAAAGAGAGCAATAAGACTCAATTAGAAGAAAAGGAAGAAGAGATCACAAGACTAAAGAATGTAAAAGAAGATATGAATGTAGATGATGAGATTAGCAAAAGTTTTGAAATCATTGTCCATATCAAGACCCAAATTGGAGAAGCCAAAAGAATAGAGGAACTATTGAAGAATAAAATAAATGAAAAGGAAGAGTCATGTTGTAAGTTAGAAGCTGAAATTGTTAACTTTAGAAAGAAGGTAGAAAAGTCAAACAAATTCTTGAATAGCTCATGAACCTTGGATGAGATCTTGGAAAGTCAAAGATCACCATGTGATAAATCAGGTCTTGGATACAAAGGAGAAGATACACATGCTGAAGCAAGCACCTCAAAGAAGCACGAGGTAAGACCATCAAAGAAGGAAGACAATGTTGCAAAACAACCATCTACACAAGGCAAGGAAAATTTCAAAAGAACAAAGCAAGGAAGACATCAAGAAGCTATTCTTGGGACACCAAAGCAAAGGTATGAAAGTATTTTTCGTGGGCATTGTTATTCATGTAATGGACATGGTCACAAATCTCTTGAATGTAGATCTTATGAAAGGAGATATAATGGAAGATTTTATAACACCATTAGGTGTTGGAGATGTGATCAAGTAGGACACATTGTTGTTCACTGTAACACCATTAGATGCTACAGCTGTAGTGGGTTTGGCCACAAATCCCAGGAGTGTTGGAACACAAGAAAAAATTCCATGATGAGGTATTAAAATAGCATGGCTAGAAGAAAGAATGAAGTTAGAAAGGGGGACATCTTTGAAAAGATGGATGCTCAGAGCTCAAGATATGAGGAGCAGGGTCATCTATAGAAGTGGGTGAAGAAGACAGAGCAGCCAGAACAGGATGAAAGACTGAAGGGAAGCTCAAGTAAGTCATCTATTGAAGAATATGCCGGTGACAGTGGTATCAGTTGCGTACATACGCAGGCTGACCTTGTATAGGCTGTGTACATACACGAGATGTTATGCAACATACCGAATATATGTGGTAAAGCCTTGGAAAAAAGGAAATGCACATGAGTTGCACCTTGATGTGATGGTATAACTCCGTGTTGCAGCGTCTGACATTGTTTATTGCAGGTTCTAACACTATTTGATGCAAGTTTTCATGGTTCTATGTTAGATCATGTAAGGTGACGATGTAAAATAAATCATTGGGTACATGGCACTAACCCATATGGATTGATGTTGATCTATTGGGGTACATGGATGGTACATATTTGAGTTTCATTGATATATCTTATGATGTATTTGTTGGATATCATGGTGCATGCATTTTGCATATGGATGGGCTACACATTGGGACATGTGGTTGGTGAGTTGATGAGATGATCATGTTGTACATCATTGATGATCTATAGTTGATGATTGATTGGTACGTTTCTAGTACACTGGTAGAGGCACCTACTAGCAGGTTGATTGGAACACGTTTTATGGAGGATTTGGCATACATGTATGGGATTCATCATTTTGTGGTATTGGTGCATGGTGGTGTACATGTTTTGGTACACTCATATATGGCATATGCTTGATGATACTATGATGTTGGTATTACTTGATTAAGACAATAATTGGTATTTGTTTGATACATGGTTATGGTACTTGGTTCATGGTGGAGACATATCATGAGTGATATGAAACATGGTTGGCATATTGGTGGATGCATATGGTTGGCATATTAGTGGATGCACGTGGTTTCCATATTGGTAGATGCACATGTTGGCATGTTGATAGAGGCATATGATTGATACATTCCATTTGGCACATTGAATGATGTTGATGTACATGGTTGATGTACATAGGTGTTGTGCATGATGAGCACACATTTTGGCAGAGGATGT
>ML778027.1:193183-204555 GCA_009831015.1 Picea engelmannii
TGATTGATACATTCCATTTGGCACATTGAATGATGTTGATGTACATGGTTGATGTACATAGGTGTTGTGCATGATGAGCACACATTTTGGCAGAGGATGTACTTGGTTGATATTTTACTCATGATTATCTATTGTTGACATACCTTTTCTTTCATGATGGTTGGTATGGCATGATTTTGATGCATGAACAGGTCTAAGGTTCATTATATGGTAGCATATTGTTGATCTTGCAAAGAAGATAGGGGGATTCATTCTTCTTCCCATGATTCTAGGAGGAGATATTTATCAGATGCACATCTAGAAAAATCTCTATATTTGAAGAAAGAGCACAGAAGCATGATTCCAGGAGGAGCAATGGTCACAGGGGGAGTATGTTCGATTGATATCCCTTGTTAAAAAGGGGAGAGATTATTCAGAGGAAGATCAAAGGCATTTAGATAGGGGGAGCAGCCCCAAGGAAAGTTCAAGCAGGGGGAGCAACCCCAAGAGGAGAATGGCCATTTTCCATTGATTTCAAATGGCGAGAGATAGTCACATTGATGTGATTGGTGATTATCGATTGGGAGAGATAGTCACAATTGGGAGAGATAGTCACATTGACTATTGCTAATGTGATTGATGTTTACTAATGGGGAGAGATAGTCATATTGATATGATTGATGACTATTGATGTAGAGCATGCCTTGTCTACATGTTTGACATCAATAATTGGTAATTTGTGTTGACATCAATGATGGTATTTCCATCAATGCCGAAGGGGGAGATTGTTGGATCATGTTGTCATTGATACTGATGGGTTGATTAATTGATGTCAAGTGATGGTTTGATTGATTGATGATTGATGAACAATGTATATGTATTTCCTTTGATGAGAATGATAGATGTCAAGTGGAAACCAATCGATGAAGATTGATCAATGAGTTGTCATTGATATGATGAAGATGAATCAATGAGTTGTCATTGATACATAATGCATAGTTGATGTATATGATGCAGTGGTGGATTGATGCAAATATGAATCATTAGATTCTTATCATGGTTGATAAGGTACAAAAATGGATGAAATCCAAACTGTTCCCCTTATGGTGAAAGCCCTCACAGGAAAACGCTTTACGGATTGAGTTATCCTAGAAGAATGGTTGGAGGACTCATGCTTGTATGTGGAATAATGAGATGGAGATCAATGAATTTGTTGGTGAAACTATCCTAGATGGATAGTGCTTGTCAGGTCATTTCCGGTGGTATGTGGAATGTCACATAACTCCTCATGGTTTGAGAGTTATGGCCTTACGAAGATGAAGGACCCCCATATGAAGGATTGAAGCCTCCAAGGTCAAAGAAGTCAAAGTGACCTAAAGGAAGAAATCATTATTTAAATAATAAAGAGAAGTGACAAAATCAAGAAATGATAGAGTAAGGTGACAAAATCAAGAATGAATATTTAAATGATAAAGTATTGGAGAACTTTCTATTTATGGAAAGTGGTTAATTCTAAAATAAAGAAAATAGGTTAAGTGACCTAGAAATGGGTTAAGTTACTTAAAAATGGGTTAAGTGACCTAGAGGATGAAAGTATAAATAAGATAGCAATGGTCTCTTGTAGATCATCTTTTTTGGTGGATCAATGGAGAGCTTCTTGTGAGATTATCTTGTGGAGTATTGATGGGGAGCTTCTTGTGAGAGCATATTTGGTGTGAATCTCTTGAGAATGATTGAAGAACTATTCTGAGGAAGAGAGCGAGAGGAGGATCTCATGGACGCATCAAATTTTTGGCAAATGTCGGAGATCTTGACGGTAAATGTCTCGGAGCTTTAGAAACTCTAGTTTCTGAGGTGTGCGCGGGTTGTAATGGGCCAGGGAACGTACACACGTGGGCTATATGAGGATAGGGTGCGTATAGTGGATGGAATGATGAAGACTTGTGTTCGAGCTGGTGCCAAGCTCTTGGATGATGAGGCAGGTTCCATATCTGCATTCTATGGGCTGATATCTATCACTAAGACACTGGTATGGTTACATTATTGTCTTGATGGATACTATTGTTTGATGTGTTGTGAATGCTTAGGGAATTCTTGGTATGGCTTCTATGATGCGGTTCGGTTTGGTTGATTTGGTTGATGGAGTGAGCAGTACTATTTTGATTCGGTGGTGACATGATTGCTATGGTATACTAGTTGTTTATACATGATTGAGATAACATTCATATTGATTTTTTGTGGAGCATGAGAAATATATTGGAGAGCTTGGATGTGTTGTGACTGGTTGGTGGGCAGATTGGATAGTCAGAGACAGAAGAGAATGATATATTGGTTGCAGAGGATCTGAGTTGATCTTGAAGGATAAACCCTAATAGCTCAGAAGGTATACACAAGCTGTTGTATACACTGGTCGCGTACATACGTAGGCTGTAGTGAGCCAGGGCGCTTACACTCGTGGGTTGCACTACTGACAGGTCACATACCTGTTGTAGATTGATATCTGTTGAGGATTGTTTCCTCATCTCAGTTAGTGCTGTGAATGTAAGCTAAGTCTTGCATATAGAGCTGGTGCTCTTGTAGAGTTGTACTCTATTCAGTTGTTGCTGGAAAACCCCTCGATTGTTGTCCATAATAAAAAGAAAAATTGTACATACATCTTGTGTTCCTTGTGATGATAACTTGTTGATGATATATTGCTGATATTTGTTGCTGATATATGTTCACATGTAACTGGTTATAAATGACAACAATAGGTAATGAGTAAATGTTGAATGTTAACCAAGGAGTTTTGTGTAAGAGGGAAGTTTTGGGAAAAAGAGCCCCACACTCATTCACACCCCCCCCCTCTAAGTGTGGTAGGTGTGTCCAACACTCTTCAACCCCATGGAGGTCCGAACTGATCATCTCCCCATGTGTACATGTCCAATGTGGTACCTGTCCATCGGGCATGATCCTGCACATCAACAGACATGCCCTCGATGGGCTCATAAGTCGCAAGGATCATAGCAATGTCAATCACATCTAATCATCAATATTATTAAACATGTGCATAAAACCCCTTTTACCCAGTCAAGTGCTCAAAGACATTATACAAATTTGCTATGCAAGTTTGGAGGAAGTGACAGGGCGACCTATTGGGCCAGTCTCCACTAGAAAAGGGATGCTTCTGGAAGAGATTAAATCCAAGTCATGTAAATGGGTGAGGTGGATAAGGGATGTCCTGATAAGGGGTGCAGTGAAATAAGGGAAATGTAGGGCTTACCTGTGGGTGTATTTGTAGAAAGTGAGTTGCACCTGTCCTATACACATCAGTCTTGTGTGCATATGCAATCACCAATCCTAGTAGTGTCTTGTCTAGTGTAATTTTCTTTGATGTTGAAGAATTTCTCTCGTAGATTATCCCATATTTCTTAAACCTTTGGTGTTCCACTACTAACCCATTATTTAATTTAAAGAATATCGTTCTTTGATCAAGTATGCAATACCCATTTTGTTATCACCTACTCAATCATCGATAGGTGTAGGTGGAGCTTCAAGCACTGTTAACACACCAATCATCCTCGCAAATTCTAATTGGTGTTGTTTTTCCAAACAAAGTCCAACACAAACTTCTTCTAAATGAAGGTCACACAAAATAGATGCAATATGATATGATTCAACATAATTGTCATTAAGCACAACCATGATAGCTTTCAAGCTTCCTAGTTGTTTTTTTAGTGTTGCAAGCATCAATTTTGAATGTGTGTGATAGAGAACTAAGAAGATGATTGGTGTTCACTTCCTTGATTTCTATGCTTTTTTTTGTGGGAGGAGTGGAAACCTTAGGTGGGAAAATTTTTGGATGAGCAGTGCTGAGAAACCTTGAAATAATTTGTTGTGAAAATAAGGAAAGTCATTTCACATATAATTTTGTCATGAATGTCAGGCATGGTTTGATGGTAGAAGTATCTCCATTTTTTTTTTTCTTGAATACGTTGGGATTTAAAAAAAATCCTATATTTTTTAAATTATTGCTTTCTTCAATCTTTAATTAAATCTCACTTTTCTTCACATTTTCCAATAATGAAATAATGTTTTCTACTATGTGTATTCTTTAGCTTTCAACTTAAAATTTTATGCATTTTTTCTCTTATTATATTTTCAACGCTTGAACTTGCTTCCTTAAATGGGTGGATCAATCTTTTTAATTGATAGAGAAATGTAAAGGAATTATTTGTTTGGTTTTCATTGCAAAGGCATTGAAAACACTTCACAGTCGACATGATATCATAAATGTTTCAACAATTAATTTATATTACAACGAAGCTAAGTACATTTTGCAAAGACAATGCTCTTCTTTTTACGTCGAAGTATGTCGGTACGTTATTAATATTAAATACACAAGTGATTAAAAATTGATAATATAGTTTATATTTTTCTTAATTAGATAATAATTATTTGTTATACTTTTTAAAATAATATATATTATAATTTAATTTTAAGGTTATGGACAAAATTGGTGTATGAGATCTCCTTGTTGTGGGATAATGAACTCCCTCCATGCAATGATTTAAATTACCCTAATGAAGTATGCATACTCTACCTTCTGGATTTAAACTTGTGACCTCTTAGGAGGAAACACATGTTCTTAACCATTAAATCCACTTAAGTTATATATTAACCATTATAATATATTAAACTTAGTCTCACAACTTATATGATTAATTATAACTAATATTTTTCCAATATAATTGTTGAAAATCATACTTACACATTGTATTCCATATAAAAACATATATCAAAACTAAACTTATCCTTCTTTATGATTTGGATTTTCAAATTTTGGCTCGAATATAAAATCCTTTAATTAAAATTGTTTACTAACTCATTAGTCATATGATGACGACAAATAAAGAATTAGTAAGTTTTATATAGATATATTTTTATTATAGTTTGAAATAAGAAAATCACCTTTATAGTTATACCTCATGTTTCATTGTTCATTTTGTATAACTACTTATAACAAAAAGTTGATTGATATCATTTTGTTTGAAAAAATTGTTGCTAAAGCTATGGCTATTATATTGTTATTTTTGACTTTTTAAAGCTCCACTCGGTCCATATTGAAGGTTGGAAGGACAAAACGAAGTTTCTCACAAAGCTTTTCAAGAATGTCAAGTTTCAGCATTTTTCTAGAACATTTAATAAGGAGGTGGATGCTCTCTCTAAAAGAGCCCTCAGCGGGGAGGTGGGGAGACTATCTATCTACCACTGCGAAAATGGTCTTGAAAGTCCCATCTCCAACATAAATCTGATCGAAAGTGCTGGGCTAGTGTTATGAAATCTTCATTGCTCTCCTGGTAAAGCGCCTACTCCATCTGTGTGTTTGATTTAAAGCTATCGGTGCTCCCTCTCTTGCTGAGTTTATATCACTGTCTAATCGGCGACAACAGGCATATAACAGCGATGGATTGCTCCTAATTCAATCTGATATGAATTATCATTCTGTTATTATCATTGGCGAGGTTTCAACTCTTTGTATTTTCTGGTAAACTGCCCAACAGGGCTTGCTGTGTAAAAGAATTATATATATAATATAATTTCGAGTAATTTTTTTCTTGGAAAAAAATGTAATCCTTTGAATTCATCATTCTGCCGTCATGACAAGGATTGATTTCAATAAATCTATGTCATATAGTAATATTATTGGTTTCTTCGATATATCTCGAGATGGTATTGATATTGACACTAAAGGGGTCCTTCATTCCGGAGTCTGCGGTGGCTTCATAGAGGAAATTGAGTTTAAAGCTTTTAGTTGATATATCTACACTCTGCCTGCCATGTTGACATGTGTATGTCGGTTTATTCAGACAAATCAAGGAAGAGAAGAACATTTTCAACATTTTAATTTCAACCAATGAATGAAAGAGTAGGTTGGTTCGCAAATAAACAAGGCTACATGGTAGCAAATACCTGCCGAAGTTTGAATACATGAAAACAATGCAAGAAAGTAATTCATAGTAAGAAATTAAAATGTTTTAAAAATAGTATAGATAATATATTGCTAATAGTATCTACAATTATATTCACATAGTAAGATATGAATATAAAATGAAAATGTTATTTAAATAAATTTGTAGTAAAAATATGAAATTTGTAGATTATTCAAACTTTAAATTTAATTTTATTTTGATTTAAAATGAAGTTATAAATATTTATTTTGTCAATAGTAAGTTTTTTTAATGAAATATTAAAAGTTTTTTCCATGTGCATGGATTGCAGAACGCAGTTATGTAACTTGCTAAGCCTAGCTTAGACTGACAGTATGTTTTTTAATAAAACATGAAACATTAATTTTCTTTTTATTACTCTCGAGAGGTCGCAGTAAATGTGCAATAAGACCTTAATTTTATTTGCCAATAACATAACAAATAAATAAATATAAGTATTTAAAAAAATAATAAAATTTAATATTTAATCTAAAACTATAGAAAAACTCACACATTTTTGGTAAACAAAAGAAAATAAATAATATTTTTTTATTATTTAAAAATTAATATAAATTAATTTATTACAATTAAGCTTCCTCAAAGGAAGTGAATATTACACTCCATGTTCCTTTGCTTTGATAGATGGACAATGAAATGTAAGGAGCTAAAACATAAAAAATGATATTTAATATTATTTTAATATTATTAAATGTATCCACTTTTATCCATAAAAGTCTACAACATAATAAATAACATTACAATTGCATTGGAAGGAGTGAAGGCTGCAATAAGACTTTAAAATCTTTGGCCAATAAGAGATGAGATAAATCACATTTAAAATTTTAATAAAAATATTATTTATCAAAACTTTTGTAAAACTTTGGTAAAATGGATACATATTTTATGGTCAACCATTGATTAATAGTTCAATGCTATATACCATGCCTATCGGCAGGTATAATAAAGGAAAATATATTGTAAGTCAATATATTTCTTTTGATTTGATTTAGTCTGTAGTCTAAGAATTGAAATTTATTTCTACACATCTCATCTACAAGTTTGATTAAAAAAATTTAAAATAGTAAAAGTTGTTTCCTATTATCAAATATTGGTTTTCATATTAAATTTTATAAATTAAGAAAATTAGTTTTTATTTTTATATTTATATAATTTTTTTTAATGGTTAAAATATATAAATATAATTGTTTTCTCTTAAAAGATTACAAGTTTAAATCTAAAAGAGGGTAGGGTATGTATACTTTTATAGACTTTATCAATTAAATTGCTAGGTTGAAAAGATTCCTTATCCCACAAACAAAAAAATCTCACACACCAATTTGATATAGCTTAACGGTAACCTTAAAAATAAATTATTATTATAAATTTTTTATAAATTAAGAAAACTATTTTTTATTTTTATATTTATATAACTTTTTAATGTTAAAAATGTTTCATGATTAGATAAAAAATAGTAAATAAAATAATACGAACTTGAATGAAATAGGATCAGATTCTTAAAATAATCATAATCCTCCTATTCTTAAAAACATTCGATGAAGTAATATAAACTTTCATTAAAATATATAAAAAGAATATTTTGGTTTTAAAGTTTTTTTATTAATATTAATTTTAAGAGTTCTAATAAAGTAATATAAACTTTCATTAAAATATATAAAAAAATTATTTTTATTTTAAAGGTTTTTTTATTAATACTAATTTTAAGAGTTTTATTAAATTTAAATTAATATTAGTGAAATAAATTTAAGTTTAAGGGATTTGATTGATTGATTAATTAATATTAAACATTTAAATTTAATTTTTTTAAATTTTGATTTTTTTTCTTATATTAATTTTTTAAATATTTGTTTTAGGTGAGTAGTCGGTGAGGAAGTTCCTTGTTAAATATTTGTCTTAGGTGAGTAGTCAATGAGGGAGTTCCTTGTTAGGAACTCTTTAAGTGAAGTTACAGGTTCTAAAATATTTTAAATTTTATTTTGAGAAATTGACTTGAATAGTTTAGTTAGATATATAAACAAGTATAATACATTTATTTTTCTTCATTAAATATGATTTTTTTATCTATCTATACTTAGTTATAAATCATCAATATATCACTTATAACAATATATTTTATAACCATATATTTTTAATTTTCAAAATTATTTATTAATTAATAATATATATTTTTTTTATGAATCATCGACATGTCACTTAAAACAATATACTTTATAACCATATATTTTTAATCTTCAAAATGATTTATTATTACCATATATTTTTAATTTTGAAAATTATTTATTAATTAATAATATATATGTTTTAAATTAAATAATAGTAAACTAACTACCATGAAGAAAAATATATTCATATCCAACGTAATCATGAGATTTATAAACTGAATACATCACTAGAGAAAAATGAGTTCAACTTAATTATGAGTTTTGAGAGAAAAATATATTCAACGTAATCATGATTTTTGTAAACTGAATACGCTTATAGAGAAAAATGATATTCAACGTAATCATGAGATTTGAGAGAAAAATGTATTCAACGTAATCATGAGATTTGTAAACAGAATAAATCAAATATATATAACGTAATCATGAGATTTGTGAAAATTGAATTCAACTTAATTATGAGATTTGGACACTCACTGCACCAGGAGAGAAAAAATGTACTGAACGTAATCATGAGAGTTGAAATGACGTCAAGTCCAGTGAAAATTTCTACAGAACCATATTTGAGAATGTATATATGTATATAAACATCAGATCAACGTTTTTTTAAATGAATATAACTTAACTTTTTAAGTCCAAAATTTATTACGAGCTAAATTAAACGGAGTAAGCTAACGACGCTACCTTTTGTAGCCCGATGGGATGTCTCGGGCACCGGGTACCAAAAGGTAGAACGCCCAGCCGGCCCTCATACCCTCCGCCGCCCATCTCCTCTTTTCGCTCCTCCGCCGCCTAGCCCCTCGTTCCACCCCTCCGCCGCCCAGCTCCCCGTTTCGCCCGACTTGGTAACCTGTTGTCTTCTGCACACGTGGACGATAGTTGGGTTTGAAATTTGAATTTAAATGGAGGGAAGAATTGGATCCAACAACGGGCGTCACGTTCAACATGCACCATCAGGGACTTCTACCTCGCGTGGACTCAATGAATCTCTGCCAAACTCGCGATCCCCAGAGTCATTTTCCACACATCCAGTGCATTCGAAACCTGCTTAGACAATTCCCTGTGGACGCAGATGCCACATCTCGGGGTATTATAACAATTTGCCCATGAATGCCCAATTTCGATTCGTCCTATGTTCGGTAACTTCCCACAGTCCGATGGAATTCCTCTCTGGAATTTTTTCCTCTCCAGGGGATTCGATCTCGATGCATATAAAAATTCTAACTAGTCAATGTTGCACGGGTCAGGCTTGGGTGCTGTTGGACAGGTTCTGCAAAACCGATAAATCTGAGGCCGATCGTGGAGGCTTATTGCGAAAGTTTCAGTTGGGTTAGAGAGGAATCGAAGACCATGTGTGGAGGCACAGTGATTTTGAATTCTGAAGGAAAACATGTTGCCAAGGATTTATCTACTGTCAGGCAGGAATGCCCTTCGGCTGGAGATAAGCTGTCATTTATCTGTGAATTTGTCTCTGGTGGATTTATCTGTGAAAGTCGGTTTACTGCCAACCAAAGCTGCAGTAAAGCGTCTCATAAGACAAGGAGGTCTCTACATGAATAACCAAAGAGTAGAAAGTGAGGGGGAAATTATTGAAGCAGCTAATATCGTTGATGACAAAATGTTGCTTCTATCAGCAGGCAAAAAGAACAAGCTGGTTGTAAGAATAGCTTGATTCATGTGCATGGATTTCATGACATTTGTGGTTTGAATGGATAAAGTACCCAAATTTATTTCCAATCAACCAAGATAGTAGGCTTTAGACTGGTTCAGTTATGTGTGGCTTTTGCTTCAAAGGACTGGTGGAATCGAGTTGTGAATGTTCAGGATTTGCACTTCCCTGATGTCAAATAGATGTTTGTAGGCGAGCCATTCTAGCTTGGCATAAGTTTCTTAGATCCACACATGCACTATGAGATGTATGTTCATTCTAGGCATTCTTATGAAATTTTGGCTAGCCAAAACAGCTGCAGTAAAATTACACATTTCTAAACATTTTTAAGTGTAGGGATATCTTTTAGAAAGTCAATAATGTCTATTGCATATATAGGCAATAGACCTGATCAAATGGTTCCTTAGTGAGCACTCATGCGGTAACTCTGGCATGCTACTCCTTTCTGCCAGAAATTCAGACTCATCTCTGATTCCTTGTAGTGAACATCAAGGCCATCTTGATTTTTATGGTCAGTGGATGGCATTAAAATCCGTTTCCATCAATTACAACAACCAAGCAGATAGGCAGTTGTGTGGAGTGTTTGAGATATCAATTGTGCTCGGATGGGGATGAGGTTTGCTTTCTTAGAGATAGCAAAACAGAAAAAAATTCTAAAGGATTTATATGGGCTGTAACTATATATTGAGCATATATTTATGATTTTTTTTATATGGGCATTCAAGGACTATCACTGTTTTACTTTTTCATCACTTTACTAAGCAATATCATTTGTCATGAACCAATCCAAGTTCATATTTTTATGGTTTTTTTCCACTGCTAGTAAGTTTTAGAGGTAGTTGCTAAATCACCACAAAACTCTTTGTTAAGCAAAGTTATTTTTTCTTGAGTGATGACTATGCCTATAATTAATTAGAGATAGCAAAACAGACAAAAACTTCTAAAGGATTTATATGGACTATAACTCTATACATTGAGCATATATTTATGATATTTTATATGGGCACTTAAGGACTATCGCTGTTTTATTTTTTCTTCATTTTTCAAGGTAATTTCATTTTTCATAGAACAAATCTATGTTCATATTTTTATGGATTTTTCCCACTGCTAATAGGTTTTAGAGGCAGTTGCTAAATCACCACAAAACTCTTTTTTAAGCAAAATTGTTCTTTCTTGAGTGATGACCATGTCTATAATTATATCATTATTCTACTTTTGGCAAGGATATTGAAAATAAGATTGATTATTTTGAATACTCAAGAGTGATTTACCAACAGTGTGAATGCAATCTTTTTTTTTTAAATTCAAGTTAGATATGAAGGAGATCACAATATAGCGTTTGTCAATCAGAAACCACATAGTCATCATATAGGTAATAATAAGTGATCTTTATCAATCATAAACCACAGTCATTATAATATAGGTAATAAGAAGCGATCTCTATTTTTTTAAGTTAAAAGATGTGATGGTTCATATTCACATATTCATGCACCATTTTGTAATGGACTTCAAAAACTATCAAATAAGTTTGAAAGTTGTTTATAAAATGCCTGAAATCTGTAATAACTATCATAGTGG
>ML778027.1:215581-232045 GCA_009831015.1 Picea engelmannii
ACATCCTAAACAATTTACAAGGATTATTTCGCCACCTCGAGCTTGTAAATCACTACGTACATTGCAACATTGTGGGCACTGGAACACTCGCTTATGAGAAGATCAAAGTGGTGCGTCCAAGATCCCTAAAAGTCAATATCTCTACCTATGGAAGTAAATACATTTATGCTCTACAAAACCTGGAAGGAAAACTAAAACTGAAACAACACACAACGTTTTTTTCCAAGAGTGGAACTGATAAATCCACTGGGTTTGAAACTGAAACAACACATCAAACTTTTTTCCAAGATGGTGGAACTGATAAATAAAGCCTGGCAGATCAAGTTGTTGACAATAATGAGATACATATCACTTTGTTGAAACATAGTTGCAAGCATTTTTCTTCTGAAAAGCCAAACTGTTAAATTTTTACTCAAAGTTTCGAAGAGGGAAGAAGCTAGGAGAATTACTTTTATTACAAATCCAATAAAAAATCCCATCATGGAGGACTCACAAACATGGAATGTGCAGAGAATGGGCTACAAATAACATCTTTATGCAAATGAATGAAACATGCAAAAAAGAAAACACTGCCTAGCTAGCTCATTCATCATTCATTTGGAATTAGAGCAAACAATTTGTCTTTTACATTGATCCAACCTAATCTGTATTGAAAGATGGGCACTATATTCATCAAATGTTCAAAAAGAAATCAGCAGTGGGAAACTTCAATCTTAAATTGCAACTGCAAAATAACATCCTAAAAGAAATAGACTGCTACTTGCTTGTTAGATATATACAAATAGGTATACCAGTAGGGTTCAAAGTGACATTACTGAGTTTCCCCTAACATTGGCATATCGCCATTAAATATTGCTGGAAAATTTATGTTCTCAGGAAAACAAGTTTCATTGATATCAACAGGTTCAGTTGATTGATCAATCCTGCCTTCAAAATCTAGAAATTGAAGCAACTCAAGGAAAGAATCCACAACCGACTCCTCAATTGAATTGGATTATAGGGTCTCCTCACTTGGTTGGGGTTTTATAGCCTTGTTCTCAAACAATGAATTACCATCCCGATCACTGCCCTCAAAAATACCCATTATTAATTGTGTTGGCACATCCATGAAATCAACCCCATCGCCCTCAATAGTAGTGTTGAGTGCAGATGATGTTTTGGGGGTTTTGGCATCATCAACCTGACGAGGAGAACACAAGTCATCAAAATCATAATTCAAATTAGTCTGCCTCTGTCACATAAAACAAAAAATGACAGCTTACCTCCAGCTGAAGGGCATTCCTGCCTGACAGTAGATAAATCCTTGGCAACGTGTTTTCCTTCAGAATTCAAAATTACTGTGCCTCCACACATGGTCTTCGATTCCTCTCTAACCCAACTGAAACGTTTGCAATAAGCCTCCACGATCGGCCTCAGATTTATCGGTTTTGCAGAGCCTATCCCACAACACCCAAGCCTAACCCGTGCAATATTGACCAGTTAGAATTTTTATATGCATCGAGATCGAATCCCCTGGAGAGAAAAAAATTCCAGAGAGGAATTCCATCGGACTGCGGGAACTTACCGAACATAGGACGAATCGAAATTAGGCATTCATGGGCAAATCGTTATAATACCCAGAGATGTGGCATCTGCGTCCACATGGAATTGTCTATGCAGGTTTCGAATGCACTGGATGTGTGGAAAATGACTCTGGGGATCGCGAGTTTGGCAGAGATTCGTTGAGTCCACCCGAGGTAGAAGTCGCTGATGATGCACGTTGAACGGGACGCCTGCTATTGGATCTAATTCTTCCCTCCATTTAAATTTCAAATTTCAAACCCAGCTATCGTCCACGTGTGCAGAAGACAACAAGTTACCAAGTCGGGTGGAATGGGGCGCTGGGCGACAGAGGGGCGGAACGGGGGGCTAGGCGGTGGAGGAGCGGAAAGAGGAGTTGGGTGGCGGATGGTATGAGGGTCGACTGGGTGTTCTACCTTTTGGTGCCCGGTGCCCGAAACATCCCATCGGGATCCAAAAGGTAGCGTCGTTAGCTTACTCCCTAACAATAATAGGAGACGGTACTGACAATTACAGGGGATGACAGTTACTGACAATTGCAGGGGCTGACGGGGCTGAAAAAGAGAAAGAAGTATGAATAAATATCAATGCAAGCCGCCGGGAGTATTAATGGACGTTGTCACCCCTGCAGTAAGACTTCAAAGTTGAACGCCAATAGGATTGGAGAAAAAAATATATTTTTGATTTATTTTACTTCTAATAAAAAGTATTATCTAGATTTCTATATAGATTGAACATTAAAAAATCAAAAAAATTAAAAGTTAAAGATGTAATTATTAGTTAGTCAACGATTAACTCATTTCTATAATCCCTAGGCTTTTCCCTTTTCTCCCATCTACTACTTTGTACAATGTTATTGGTCATTGTTTATATATGTAATAATGATTTTATTTTTTCCCATTTCTCCCATCTACTTTGCTACCACATCAAGAAAATTTTCCATGATGTTATGTGTACACAAATGCTAGGATTTCACTCTCTAAAATTTGAGGATCTTTAGATGCTCAACCAATAGATCACCCATAAAGAGAGAAAAGCATTATGTGGAGTGTCATGTTTGAGCATTCTATCTCAAGTTTCTTCTATGTCATTACTAAAAAGAGAGAGGAGAATCATATCATATTTCAAGCCTATTAATGCTAATAAAGGGAGGGACTATAAAAAAGTAGACATAACAATTAAGAGATTCTTATTCATCTATTTATTTCTTAATTAGTTATGATATTTCATCATAGCACCTTTAATAATGAGGAATTGTTAGTTGCTCGACTACGAAAGACACTAGACCAACTAGCTACCATCAAATTTTAGTTACCTAATTTATGAACTTTTAGTCGACTAATCACTTTACCGATCGATACAAATGAGGTGTTTTAAGAAACTAAATGATTCTAGTAGCTAGGGCAATTCCCACACATTGATGTAATGGACGAGAAGGTGAGAGGGTTTTTGAGAAAAGAGGCACAATACCTGCACAAAGGATGAGGGAGGGTAGGGAGCCCACTTACCACAACTTGAAGCACCCTCCTACTAAAAGAAATGTTTATTAAGGGAATTTTGAGGTCAAAATTGTTTCTCAAAACAAAAAATTTACCATCAAAGTCAACTTTAAAAGAACCAATAGGATTCAAGATGATAATGTCAACCATAAGGGTAAATATTTTTGGAGGGAAAGAAGAAAACTTATTTTTTTAATCACATTTTCAAATTATCTCCTTACAGGTTTACTCAAATTTCAAGTGTAGGCACTCGTTGGATGTATAATTGAATTCCATATCCAAAAATTACCCACTCTGTATACTTTTGATAGAACCACAATGAGAAAGACATTTTTTCCATGTATTTTCATTTTATCTCACACATGTTTTTCATGTATTTCCATTTTATCTCATTGTGGTTATATCAAAAGTATGCAGAGTAGGTACTTGTTGGATGCGGAATTCAATTATGCATCCAATGAATGCCTACACTTGAAATTTGAGTAAACCTATAAGGGGATAAGTTGAAAATATGATTAGGAAAAGTAGTTTTATTTCTTTTCCTTTGAAATTCATAACTTTTATTTTATTATTTTAAATATTAATTTATTATTTTCCTTAGGAGGCTCATTTTAGACCTCAAATTCCCCTAATTATTGATGACACACTAGAGATGAGAAGGAAATCTTAAGGTTACCTGAAAGAGAATAGACCACAAAGAAATGAGGCCAAGGGGCCACTCATAGAAGTTGCTCATAGGTTGAGGCAAAACAACAACCAATGGAAGGAGGATTAGGATTGAAAAAAATCATACTCTACAACCAAAATAGGTTCCTTGGAGCTTCTGCAACTTTAAAATGATAGGAGGTCAACAAGGATGATTTTAGGGGCTAAATTTCGCTCATGGGCTAATTTTCCATGTTTTTTCCCAAAAAAATATTCACCATTCTAAAAATGATTTGCCCAAATTATATAGGATAAAATTATTTTACCTTAAAAATCGCCCAAATTTTATACAAACTATATGAAATCCTTAGAAGTTTGAATGTTTTTATAAAAATATCGCCAAATATTTATAGTTGGCATATGAAGGATTAGTAAGATTCGTTAAGGTTTCTAGATTTTAAAATAAATTTCCATCCTTAAAATCATCCCTGGTCAGGTCAATACAATAGCCATGATCCTATACAAGACAAAGTACACCAAAAGCACCACTGGGTTGCCCAAAAAACTACCAAAAAAACCTTCTTGCAAAACAAAAAACATATTCAATAAAATTTTTATGAATAAATATTTTACTTCTTTCAACAACAAATGGTTACGACAGACTAGGAGTGAAATCTTCAATGAAATCCAAATGAAGGCCTTTTTATAAAATGAAAGGAAATACCGACTAAAAGGATTACTCTATATGCAATGGAATAGTCAACTTTTTTCTACGATTCATATATTTAGCCTAAAAGTAAAATAAGCTAGAATCTTCAAGAGATAATAATAGGAGTGCCTTCAAAGGTCCAATTCTATAACTAAAAGAATGTCTATGAAGCTCTTCCAATAATCAACATAACTACTAGGTGTTATCATGAAAATAATGAGCAAGTTTGCACTATGCACTTAGAAGGCATTAATTGTTGACACAAGCTACCTTGATTTTGAACAAAACATGAGTTAACATTACAATTTCTCCGATACCATGTACAGGTTCACGTGTGGACAAACACAAGAATGAACACCCAAAAAATTAACTCACACAAATCAATTATCAAGATAACAAGATTTATGTTGTAAGACTCTCAAAGAGGAAAACATTCATGAAGAAATAGAAAAGTCGCATTACTACTACTAAAAAAATAAAGGCTACGTCCATTACAATACTCTCTGACGTGTTGTGTCACATCAAAGTCACAGTCAAGTGGCTCTCCTCGAACTTTAAGTGGAGATCATGGGCCAATATGGTGAAAGAACATAGATCAACTATTGTGAATACCAAGAATACAAGGACCGACAAATCACCTATGCACAAGATAAAATGGTGACTATCAAATGACTCAATTACAAAAGCACATTAACGGAAGTACACACTAAAATAACATATGCCTTATACATTAAACCATGTTGGTCTTAAAAAACCTCTTAATGTCTAATATCCTAGCATAACACAAATGCCCTTAATCCAAGTACCAATCAATCTCTCTTCATCTCTTCATTCTCTAACAATGCAATTTCATGCAATGACTCAATCAATCTATCTCTTCATTCTCTAACAATGCAATTTCATACAATGACTCATTGGCTAAAACAACTCCTTGTTGTTAGTTTATGTTGTGTTTAATTACTTAAATTCGAATCATTCATTTAGTTCTTGAAATAATTCATAATAACATTATAACAAATCCTCCCATTAATTCTTCTCACATGCCTTCTCCTTTTTATTTAAACCTTGTGTAATGAGTCCTTAGATTTTGAAATTGATTAAAAAGTGAAACTTTCTTCTATAGTCATAGAATAAGTAATACAGACTATCATAAAACCTTAAGCTTTAATGGTAAAAACTAACACTATGAGTGATATTGGATCTTTCTATGTTGTCAATGATTATGCTAATAAGCCATTCTTAACTAATATGTACCATTTCTTGCATCGTGAATAGATTACATCATAAATTCAAAAATAAGGATTGCCAAAATTGACACCAAGCCTATACGGAAATAGATATCATGATATAAAACATAGAAGATAGATATCATGATATAAAACAAAGAAGATAAAAAAAAGATCATGATGATTTGCATAAGGTTATGGATGGGAATTTAAAAGATCATGTTGCATAAAGTTCACTACTTTTACTTAATTCATATATTTAATGATCTACAGAATATCTTAGCTCAAACTCACTCTTTTTTGGTTTCCAAGAATATCTCGGAAATTGCCTTCTACTCCCTTTTATTATTATTATTATTATTTAGTTTTTTTAGTTTTTTTTACTGTTTAGTTTTTCAATTTTTTTTATGTAATAGTTAAAACAAACATTTTTTTATGTTTTTTTTAAAGGTAGGAAGATATGAGGTGGGTTATTTTATTTTTAATTTTATTTCTATTTTTTTTGGTTTTTATTTTTCTCATTATTATTATTAATTTTTTTAATGATTTTTTTAAATACTATCAATTTTTTAAGTTATGGTTTCAAAAATGTTGTAATTTTAATCTTAAAAAATATTGAAATTGTATCACCTCTTTTTTTCCTGGGTTGATTTTAAGATTTTTGTGACAACAATAATAGTTGTTGAGACTATGGTTTCAAACACATCATAAATTTAATTCCCCCTAAAAAAAAAGTGTTACTAGTAGCACCACGTTTCAATTCAAGAGTTTATTTTAAGATTTTGGTTACAACGGTATTAGTTGTTAAGGCCAGGGTTTCATACAAGTTCTAATTTTAACCACCTCCCCATAAAAGGATGCCACTTCTAGCACCACTTTTTGATTCAAAGGTTGATTTTAATATCTTGGTTGCAATGGCATTGATTGTTAAGGCTGTGATTTATAACAAGTTGTAATTTTAACCTTGAAAAAAATGGTGCTACTGGTAGCACCACTTTGCAATTTGAAATTGGTTTTAAGGTTTTTGGTTTGTAAAACTACAAGGTTTTAAGGTCATTGATGCAAAAGGTTGCAAATTTAACTTTAAAATGAGTGGTTCTAGGAGCACCACTTTTCAATTTGAGAGTTAATTTTGGTGTTTTTGCCTACAAAATATGAGTTTTTTTAGGGATAGAGTTATTGTTTTAAGGTCACAGTTCTCATTAAGATGGTAACTATATTGATCCAATAGATATTTTTGGGTCCCCCTATGGAACAAAGGTAAGAATATCCCTAATGTTTTCATTTTTCCCCAAATATTTTCATCAAGTTTATTGTGTTTGCTATGGTTTTGTGTTTGAGATTAATTAGGGGAACGGTTTTAGGGGTTAAGGCTTGATATATAAGAAATTAATTTCATATTTATGGTTTTTATGGGTAAGTTTTTATATTTTAGAGGCACATTTGTCATGGATAGGGCTTACATATTCTTCTTCCTCTTTCTCCTCTTTCTTCCTCTTCCTCCTCTTCTTGATCTCTTTCTTCCTCTTCCTCCTCTTAATATTCTTCTTCTGCTCCTCCTCCATCCTCTTCTTTCCCCCTCCTCCTCTTTTTCTCCTGCCCCTCATTCCTTAATCTCCTCCACATTTACCTCCCTCTTCTTCCTCTAAAATTCATTTTTCTCCTCCCTCCTTATTGTTTCTATTCTCCTCCTTCTTACCCTCCTCCCTCCTTATTGTTTCTATTCTCCTCCTTCTTACCCTCCTCCCTTTGTATTTCTGCTATTTTTCCCCTCCTTCCTTATTCTTTCTCTTCTCCTCCTCCTCCCTTTTTCTTTCCATTATCCTTCTCCTCCTTCCTTTTCTCCTCTCCTCCTCCTTCCTTTTTCTTTCCCTTATTCTTCTCCTCCCTCTCGATCTTCCCCTCCTTCCTCCTCTTCTTATTATTATCCCCTTTTTCCTCTTCTTCTTCCTCTCTCTTTTTCAACTTCTTCTCTTTTCCTTAACATCTTATTCATTATTCTCCCCCTCTTATTTTTCTTATCCCGTCCCTCTCTTCTTCTCTTCTCCCCCCACTTATCCCTCTTCTCTTCTCTTCCCCACCTTTCCACTTATCAATTATTTTCCCTCTTCTCTTCTCTTCTCTTCTCTTCTCTTCTCTCCCCCCTTTCACAACTTCTTTTTTATTTTCCCTCTTCGATTCTCTCCCTAATTTTCCCTCTTTAAGAAAGTTGTAAACATTTATGGAGTATATTAGGATCAATAAATGGGCAATGAACTTAAGGTAAAAAAAATTATGAAGTTACAAAAATGATAATATCTTCCCATATACTAAGGAATCCTTATATAATAAGTTCAATGGATGAAAAATAACAATGATGTTATTAGGGTGGATTATGAACACATTAAAATTAGACATTTTATTGGTGGTTAATGGTTTCACACGTGAGCTTATTGTTACGGTATTTTTCCCCTATGATCCCAATCATGTCATAGCAGAGCGAGACCGTATTTAAAATATAAAACCTACCCTCACATACAACAATGCTATGAGAAAAATAACTACTTTGAGGATATAAAGAGAAAGAGAAATAAGGAGAGGCCTCACACCTATAATCCACGTTTGATGTCGATCCTTGCTCTCCACCTTTGATATTTCTCATGATCTCCACTGGTATCAACCTATAAAATAAGACCAAGTCTATGCTACACCAAGGTAGTTATGGATTCAAATCATACATATAACGTGAAAATATTCAAGAATATGAAGAAAGATAATATACATCAACATATTGAAATCATTTCACACATGTATGGAGGAAATAAAACTCTTTTATTGAAAACAATAAAAGTGAGTAGTTATAACCTGACTCAAACCATCAGCATTGCCTCGAAGCCAATCGCTCAGGATCCTCCAATGGTCCTTCAAGAATTAACTCAACAAGATGGCCCTTCTTTAGATGACCCAAAAGGTATAGGAACACACCCTATGTTCATATAAGGTAGAAGAATGAGTACTAGAAAGAAAGTTCCAGAGCAAGGGGATGTTACTCAGAGGATCAAGGAAAATATGGAAGCTTGCAAATTTGTTAGCATAATCTTGCACCTAGGTTGTCCCCCTCATCCATTCCCTCATAGGTGCCTTTATACCATCCTCAAGGGGTTGAGGTGGTTGAATTCCATTTTTATGGGCCTACGGGAGTTTGGGTATGAGCCCAACCGAAAACACCGCCCAAAAATGTGGAATATTTATTTTTTCATATTCTTTGAGGGAATCCATGAGTTGCAAACTAGAAAGGCATGGAAATCTTCAATTTTCACACTGGTAACCCACGGATGGAAACAAAAACATTGTTTTTTGGATGATCTTGATACAACAATCTCAAAAATGAAATTGATTTGGCAAATTGTGGTATAATAGATGCCCCCTAATGTGTGAGGTCATAAGGGAAAATGATGGCTGAAATACATTATAACTCTGAGAGGAAAGGATGCATTGAATTAGATCAAATGAAAGTTCTCGAATAGATGATCCAAGAACATAAACCCTTACTAGAAATCAAGTAAGATTATTCTCTTCCCAAGTTGGGCATACCCATGCTTAGGAATGATGTAAGCATGTCTGCTAAGTAAAGTACACTGTGGATCCTTGCCATATATGAAAGTATGATTGATTTCCATGACCACAAACAATGTGATAGTAGCAATCATGGCCACGAGGAATACACAGTGTATCCATGCGAAAAGTAGATCATAGCCACGAGTGGGTACACAGTGAAGCTATGTCTCAAAATCAAAATCAGAGGATATTTGGAACCAATGTAGTGAACAAACTTATCCTTTGCAACTACCAATGTCTGAGGGGTGGTACAATATATGTTGGGTAGGAGCACAAAATATGCAATGCTCGTACTTCACCCGAAGTATTCAAAACGATCCATTGTGGTACAAGTCTACAATATGTGAATAGATGTGTTGGGGTCGAACATAATGAGACATCATTTGATTATCGGTCATTGATGTACACTGTTAACAAATGCGATATGACCCACCAATGATGATAATGGGTATTAAGGTACCATGGTACAATCTAACAAGTGTGAATGAATGAGTTGGTGTCGAACACCTGGTAGAATCTATCGATCATGGGACATTGATGTATTCCCACTGTCAATAGCAAGGGAACCCACCACTGATGACTACAAGCCCCAATGTACCATAAATATTTCTATATCCATGTCCTAGATCAATATTTGTTGAATTCGATAGGAAGATATCCATTGGAAGGAAGGCATTAAGTCATCCTGCATAATCCAACATGAGGGGGAGCAGAAGGCCAAATATTTGGAAGGAATTGGACGAATAGATTGTAAGGATCAAACCAAGGTATGAATCTGACATGAACCAGATGGGATAGTGCACGACAAAGACTCTCTGAATAGTATCCAATAATGGAGAATACTAACAAAGATGAGGAATCCACTAATGGGGTCAGATGGAAATCAAGGTACCACATGAATCCCTATGTGTGATGATTGTTGTTGAGATCAAACACAAGCACTAGTACGTTTGGGTCAAATTCCGACGACGTGTTCGATGCAATTGCCACTTTATATTGTCGGAAGAATGACAAACAACAAACCCCCTCAAACGTCGTTTCACATGATGCCTATTTTCTGATGACATAGATTTCGTCGTAAGACCGACGTCTTGGAGGTGGCAAGACCGACGTCCTAAACATGGCAAGAGCGATGTCTTGGATGTGGCAAGAGCGATGTCTTGGATGTGGCAAGAGAGATTTCCTGGATGTGGCAAGAGAGACGTCCAGAACGTGGCAAGAGCGACGTCTTGGATGTGGCAAGAGAGACATCCTGAACGTGGCAAGAGAGACATCTTGGACGTGGAAAGAGCGACGTCTTGGTGGTGGCAAGAGAGACGTTAAGAGGTATCAGCTCCGACGTGGTTGCTATGGGAGCGACACTCTTGGAGGTGGCAAGAGCGATGTCTTATAGATGGAAAGAGAGACGTCTTGGACGTGGCAAGAGCGACGTTAAGAGGTATCATCTACGATGTGGTTGCTATGGGAGCGACACTCCAAGACGTCGCAATAGCGACTGTGTTGAAGGTATTAAAAAAAAATACAATATCAATACTGAGAGGAACATGTACATTAACCTTTGATAAAATACTAGCCATATCAATATTTAAATCTATATCATCGGTCTTAGGCAAGGTTGGTTGAGGAGGAGGACTAACTTCCAATGGTAAAGGGGGCCTTGTCTAATTAGGTTTGGGATCACTAGGATATGTCTCGGGTGTGTTATCACATGAACTCGCAATTGTTGAGCTAAAGTCCAAAATCTCAAGTGCAATCATGCGTAATAAGACTGCAAAAATATACTAGAGAGTAAGTCCCTGTTTTTAGAAAGGATCAAAATAATACTGTACTTTCTTGGGTATGTCGAAACAAGTGCCATCCAATACAAGATCCTATATACCAATGTGATAGTTGAGCAACATAAATTCCACAACCTTCACTGAAACCTCTGACAATTTGTTTGACATTTAACAGACAATTATATCATCAATAATACAACTTGAAGTCATTGCAGGTATTGCTTTGTATCCTTTGACTAGCACAACAACTGCACACATAGAATGCAAGTGTTCTATATATATACATTGAGTAGAAGAGCAAATTCATAGAATGAAAATTGTAGCAATTCGAAACAACCATAACAGATATGGACTCTAGATATAAAGCTCATAATCTCTCATGCCAAGACATTTGAAAATGTCAAACCATGTAAAATTCAATATCCCAATACTCTGTCAAAACAAGGGGCAAAAAAATACAAATTTAAATACTTCAACAACTATAGCAGATTTGGCCTACAAATATACATCACATATATATTCCAAGTTTAGTTTCAAATAACAACCAATGTTATTGTTATATACACAACTAATCCATCTAGTTTCAAATAACAACCAATGTTAACGGTCATATACACAATTAATACGTGTAGTAGATATATTAAGTGACTGAACATCATAGTCATTTTTCAAACATGGTCCAAGAACATGACAGGCCAAAGCAGAATATTGTGAATTTGTTCAAATGGCTTCCTATATTGCACATTATGAGGAAGGTGCACATCCAAACTGTAGATGCTCTCACAGATTTCAGATATAATCTTAGGAAAAGAAACATCCATATATCGAATTACTATATTCAAGATATACGCAATATGTTATCTAAGTCTGCAGATGCATCCATTTAGCCAGAATTATTTACACGCTCACATTCATCAATCCATTCGGAATACCTACAAACATTTTTCAGAAATACAAATGGCTAAATCATCCATAGAGATATTTATTACTCCATTTCATATTAAATCCCTCTCCTTCAATTCAATAAGGATGACATTTGTTCAATAATTCAAACCTCTATAAATATCAACTATTCAGCTAATCTAACTACAGTACTAAAAAAAGGCATGTGGCAAAACCCAAACACTAAAATATATGGTTCAAAAAGCTTACACATCAATGGGATCGCTCAATGCTATCAATTCCAATTAATCCAAGAGAGGATATTATGTTCAGTAAGGGCTCAAAAGTAGAAAAGTTACTTGTGAAAAATAATACTACATAAAAATGACCTTAGGAAAACACAAAAAACTACACTGACCATTTATTGAGGTGTTGAAACTCTCCTGGCATATCCTGCATGAAGCCTCCCTGATAAGATCTTTCTGATCCCTGAATGAATAAAAATGTGAGAGCTATCAAAATGTCAAATTGCAAGGCTTCATATAGTCAACAAACTAAATGTCAAACTGCAAGGCTTACTTGCTGGGAAACCAAATAATATAAGACCCAGAAATATCGAAAGAAAAATAAACAAACTACATCAAAATCACTCTTAGAGATTCAATCTAAGTTGGGCAAAAGAACATGCCACTTTTATATCATAGGGAATAGTTAATCAAATATACTAAAGTTGAAAGCTAACGATCCATTGCCTATTTTTATGGCTCAACATTAAATGCGGTCAAAGTAAGGATACCAAAGGGAAGATATTTAACTAGGCAGGTACACTTTTGAATTAATGTCATGTGCCATACAAAGTCCTATTCATGGAAATTTGATCAATATTTAACAATTATCACCACACAAATCTATGGCAGTTAGCAAATTTCTGGGGAGGCTGACACATCATTGGCAATCCTTTTTACAGCACAGTAAAAATGCAGAAAAGCCTACACCAATGTAATGGGAACAGACGAAGAAGAAAAAATGAACAAAATCACGTTCTCACAAGAATGAGTATGCATAAAATTCCCACAAGAATGAGTATGTATAAAACATAAAATAGGGAAAATAGAAAAATAGAACAAAAATGCCATTCCAAGAGAATTTGAAATGTTGAAAGTCCATGGTGAGTTGTTTCAACAGAGATTGTGAGGAAGATTTTGTTTTTTTATCTTTAAGAAGATATCTTTGAGAACAAATTTTCCAATGATGTGCCTAAATATTTTCAAGAAAATGTGAGTCGACCTTCTAGTGAAGAGAACTTGAATCATGAAAAAATATCATGAATAATTATCATGAGTTGTTGTGCAAAAATCAGTTCAAGACAGGCAGATAAGGGATTGTTTTATGCATGCTGACAAAGAGAAAAAACATATTTTTGAACCTGCACTCACTTGATTTCTAACAAGTTTACATATTTTTGAACCTGATTTCAAAGACTTTGGTTTACATTTTGGTTCTTTGTGAATTGTTTCTTGTGGTAGGAACATTCATTACAATATATACAAAGAAACAAGATGAATCACTTGAAGAACTAGGTCACAATGAAGTAATTGTAAATTCTTTGGATTCTCCCTGGCTAACAAAAAAAAAAATCATATACTTTTTGGGATTCTTCAAACATTATTTTTCAAAGTGCATGATGTCCATAGCAAGCTTTACAATGTACCAGCCAAGATGCTTTGTTTGGATGAAAAACAATTTTTTAAGGAGGCATAATGTTTTCTGTAAGAGATAGTGACAAAACTAGGTAGAATTCTGACCCTTTCGATCATACAAGGATCTGAACATAGAAGACACAAGAAAAAATTAGGAGATTTAATTCTACAAGTGGAGGAAACAATTGATTCAAAAAAAAAAAACTATGTTTGAGATGGTTTTCCACTGTGTTGATTTGTCAAACTAGAATCTCTTCTCCAAAGTGACCCCCTTTTAAAGATATTCAGAATCCACTATGTTGATTGCCATAAACATTGCTAAATCTCTAGAACATTAGACTGTGTTGTCTATAATCACTGAAAGTTTTGGGTTGCACTTGATAGATGCCATGCACTTGACAAATGCCAAGAATCTCTACCAGTTGAGTGGCGTGCACCTACTTATGTGCTTATTGAGTATGAAGACGGAGTTGAGTGTGAAGATGGAGATATTCGTGTTTCCGTCCAACAAAACTGTGCATGGAATCTCTAAAGCTTATTTTGAGAGGAGTTAAGTACATTCAAGGAAGAAAAGTTTGTCATTGGAATATCAACAAGGTTTCCACCTTTGCAAGGAATGTTTCAAAGAATCCAAATACCTAGTAGGAATTTCCTCTACTTCATAACGAAGACCATCCGAGCGATTTCAATTTGTCTGATATTCAGAAAAATCATGCTTTGGCTATTGAACATCTAGCTTTAAGATTGGCTTCCCTAAGGATTGAACTTTTCCCAGGTTATATGAGTGAAGGGATACATCAGAATGGGAACAAGTGTCTGGAATTATTGGGAAAGAGCTATGGAACAAGTGTCTCACCCTGGATTGTCACTCTAAAGGCCTTAGAATCAATTGCAAAAAACATGAAAACATAGATATAAGATCATTTAACTAATTGATTAGTGATGATCGTTAAAGCATCAACCAATTAGTACACATATAACATTAATCATAAACATTTGTCATCAATAGATTGTAACATACTAACAGACAACATCAACCACAAAATGAAATAGACTCTAGAGCATCATATTCATTACCAAGGAGTTGTAAGATTCAATCAATAGTTCAAATTTCATACTTCAAAGGGAAATTGTCATATAATGTTCATAACTTCATTATTTACAAAATAAGCTATAATAAAGAGTCAAGAGTCATAACTATGGAACTAATGACCATATTTTTATGCTCAAATCTTAACATTTTGCAAATTGAGCTCATTAGGTATATACCAAGTGTGTGACCTCAGAATTACTGATCAAGAAATTTTAAACCATATGAACCCAAGAATTTCAAAGTGCAGAATCAAACTTGGAAATCATCCATCAACATAAGAAAGTAACAATTCCAAAGCGTTGTTATGTGACCATGCTCAAACCAAATATCTCAACAGATTTAGATGCATTATATGTAAGGCCCGATTAAGTGTCTAATGTTTCAAATAGTGCTTTTTGTGTGGATAAAATTAACAGATTTAACCACCAAAGTATGAACAAGTACTTACTTCTAGATTACACCAACATCATTGTGAATTTATCTATGCATCTATTGATAAATCCAGATTAGGATTTTAGCGAAGTTTTATGATTTAACCATGACTCTTCATGCCAATACAAGAAATCACTGAAATTTAGAGTCTATTCTTCTTAGAAATCTTTCATTGTGTATCATTAAGCATGTTGAAAAAATTTGTTGCAAGTATAAACCAATCAGAGGATGCTTCCAACATAATGTGTGGAGATGCCAAGAAACTTTCCATAGATAACTGTAATGGAATGCCATAGTCTTAATCCTCAAGCAACATGATTTGAAATCAACACAGTTTTCTTAAGAATATCTCAGATTTAATAAAATACCATGATGTATCAAGTTCATTAGCAGTGTTGAATCTTGTTTGGAGCTGACAAATTTATGTCAAACCATAGCAGACCTTCAATTCAAACAGAATTAGAAGTCAAGTTGTGTTTAGTGGATTAGACCTTAAAATCTGTAATATCTCTTAATTTTCAATTCTCAGAGAACTTAAAAGATGCATCCATCAAGGAATGACATTAGGAATTAAATTGTTTTAAGTGTTGTGTCGATTATTAAAGCATGGTTCATGGAGATCCTAGGAGAGGTGTAGTCCAAGCATTTATAAATCAAGGACAATCCATTGACAATCCAGACTCAAAATGTCAATGGAGTTTATCTGCAAAAAAAACATGTGGCTATAGTGCAACTCTTAAGGTTGAGTTGAAATACCTTCATGATTATGCTGGGATCAATACAATCACAGGTTTAATAGCAGCTGGAAAAGTTGTTGCCCTTATCCAGCATGAATGGAGTCCAAAGTCTTTGATAGCCATTGGGGAAATAACCCTTGCAACTTAGTGAATCTAAATAACCTTGATGCAAAAGATGATTATACAATGGCATAGTATTGCAATGGAGCAATGTTTACAACATTTAAATAAGTTTTTTTGTGCATTTTATATAAAATTGTGAAAAAATCTTCCTACAGGAAGTTGGTAGCGCAAAGAGAGGTTTCACATGTATTGTCCTACCAACAGGACTGTCTTTTGCAGATTGGAGGAAAAGTCAAAGGAGGACTCCTTTTCGGTTGAAGAATGGGTGACTCAAGGCCTAGCCATCATTGGAGATTCTAGAAGAGGATTGTCATCATCTAACAAGCTTGTGGAGATGTCAAAGACTCAGTTTAGGATCAGGGTTTGATTCCCTTAAAATAGGATCTTATCTCATTTATTGTAACTAGATTAGATTTTGTAGCTATTCAATCCCTCTTTGGAGGATCTCAGTTAAACATTGTAAGGCTATGAAGCCAATCATTT
>ML778027.1:255372-311862 GCA_009831015.1 Picea engelmannii
CTCCCATATCAATATTGACACTCGACACACCAATAATCAACCTCCATTCCTCTAACAAACTCTACAAATATTTGTAATGAAAAAGTTCATAATACATGTTGTGGTTTAACCATCTCACATTGCCTTGGAATATCCACAAGAATACACAATTTCTCACACCCTCGTACATGGATCAAGATATTATCAATGATAAATTGGGTCTGGTCATATTTATTCCTCTCAATGAACTTCCTCTATGTTTTATGTTGGTGTTCATTAAACAATGACTTCAACCCAACATAAAAAAACAATGATTAAAACAGATTTGACCATGAGTAATATTATCAATAGCAATAGACTCCCTTGCAATCCTCAACCTAATGAACAATTATTTAACATGTGGAGACCATTATCTCAAACATTGGTTCAATCTCTCCATTGAGCCACCCGATGTATTGGACATCACTCAACATTGAATAATTCCCAATTATGGATCATGTTATTTGGTATCCCTCTGGAAAAATATCAATAATCCCCTCATTGGGTGCTCCCATCTCAACATTGACACTCAATCCACCCTTTGTAATGGCCCCTGGGAAAAATATTACATGTAAACATTTGTGGACACCACACATGCTTGAGCATCGAGTTTCATAGATGCATGTTTTGCATGCACCCCAGCCTTATCCCAAACTTCAACATTAGTATTTTTGACATGTGCTTGAGCCCATTCAACATCAACATTTATTCACATGATTTGTAGATGCAAATCTGCCCACAGACCTGTGGGAAGAGTTGTAGTTGTACTTGTGGGAAGATTTGTAGCATCCAAGGTAGAGTAGTAGAGAGTGAGATCTACTCTGAGGCATGAAGAATACTTAACCCCAAATTCAAAGACCTTCTCTGATGATGATATGTACCATAGGAGAAGATCTATGGGAAAAAGGAAGTAGGTATTTCATGGATTAATGGACCCATCTCTCCTACCATATGAGGTTGAATGATGAAAAGTGAGTATATTTGGCTGTCCCGAGGGGGAATTGGTGGGGTTCCTGGATTTTCCACCGCGTCGTCGACTGGTAGAGGTAGTGCATCGATGGGTAAAATGAGTAAAATTAGAAAAATTATTCCCATTTCCAAAACTAACTCAATAAATGACTAAAATGTACTCTCATTTCCAAAACTAACTAAACTAAATCTAGAGTATGATAAACTATTTTGATATACTTTACCATAATGTGATGTAAATTTCTAACACTTGCAACAACTACATTAACTTATCGGGTTAATGTTCCATATCTAGGGCCCTATAATATTTAACCCATGAATGAAATGTGATTATCATTTCAAGGATTGGCACACCATGAATGGCTGTTAGGCCTATTCCATGGCCGAAGGCTAAAATCCAGGGAATTGAGCAATAAAATTTACTTTATATTCTTAAAAAAAAGTCATGAATTAGGATTTGGGCCATCACACAAGTACCACTTTCCTTTCTATGTGCCTAAATGACCACCATATATGAGTATTGTTCCTCTCTATTATTACTGTTGTCATTCACCCACCACAAATGTCATCTTGCATCGACCCCGCATAGTGAGCAGTGAATGGGGACAACGTTGAAATTTCTTCAAACTGTGCATGTATGCATCGAAATTCAACATGGTTAGACTAGACACATGGCTTGACGGTATGGGAGGGTTTCAATACTCAAGGATGTATGATGTCCCCACATAATATTTGATATCCTCCACATTTGCATCAACATTCATCATGCTACACCTATCATTGTCATCATTCGTCATTCCCTTCTATAGAATTGTCATCGAAACTATCTTGAAATTTGTCATGGAACTTCAAATACACCCATCTCAAATTTCTTCCACCGACCCCGCATAATATTTGAGATCATCCATGTTTGCATCAACGTTCAATATAATGGATGTCTCATAGTGAGCATAGTGAATGGGGTCTGCCTTGAAGGTGAATGAGCAGAGTGAAATTTCTTCCACTGACCCCGCATAGTAAGCAATGAATGGGGCCAACGTTGAAATTTATTCAAACGGTGCATGTATGTGTCGAAATTCGACATGGTTAGACTAGACACATGCCTTGATGGTATGGGACTAGGGTTTCAAGACTCAAGGAATATGTATGATGTCCCGACCACATAATTTTTGAGATCATCCATGTTTGCAACAATGTTCATAATGGGGCGTCTCATAGTTGTCAAATGTCATTGTTTCCATCCGTATAATCTTTGTTGGAACTCTCTTGAAATGTCATGGAACTTTTAATTCAACCACCACAAATGTCATGCATCGACCCCGCATAGTGAGCACTAATGAATGGGGCCAACATTGAAATTTCTTCAATATGTGCCTGTATGCATCGAAATTTGACATGGTTAGACTAGACACATGCCTTGACGGTATGGGAGGGTTTCAAGACTCAAGGATGTTTGATGTCCCGACCACATAATCTTTGAGATCTTCCATGTTTGCAACAACATTCATAATGGGGCGTCTCATATTTGTCAAATGTCATTGTTTCTGTCCGTAGAATCTTTGTTGGAACTCTCTTGAAGTGTCATGGAACTTCCAATTCAACCACCACAAATGTTATGCACCGACCCTGCATAGTGAGCACTAGTGAATGGGGCCAACATTGAAATTTCTTCAATATGTGCCTGTATGCATCAAAATTTGGCATGGTTTGACTAGACACATGCCTTGACGGTATGGGAGGGTTTCAAGACTCAAGGATGTATGATGTCTCGACCACATCATCTTTGAGATCATCCATGTTTGCAACAATGTTCATAATGGGAGTCTCGTTGTCAAATGTCGTTGTTTCCATTTGTAGAATCTTTGTTGGAAATCTCTTGAAATGTCATGGAACTTCCAATTCAAGCACCAAAAATTCCATGCACCGACCCCGCATAGTGAGCAGTGAATGGGGACAACGTTGAAATTTCTTCAATATGTGCCTATATGCATCGAAATTTGACATGGTTAGACTAGACATATGCCATGACGGTATGGGATGGTTTCAATACTCAAGGATGTATGATGCCATACAAAAACATTTTGAAAAAATTTCAACGTTGGCCCCATTCATAGGTCATCATTGCCCATCATGTACTCTAGCCCTAGTACAATGTCTTTTAATAGTTGTTTCCTTTAAAATTTGACCGACCAAAAAATTAAAATGAAATGAGAAGATCCCTAGTATAATGTCTTTTAATAGTTGTACTCTAGACGAGAAGACCTGCAAACCCTTTTTGAATTGTCATTATTATAGAAAACTTGTCGCAACATCTGTAAAATGCAACATATTTATAGATTTTATAACGTCGCAATTCTGATGATCATTGACCAAATCAAAGTTGACTTGGTCAAAATACTAGGTGACCATTGGAGGGGGAAAACCTAGTTTCCACAACGTCGCAATTGCGACCATTATCTTCACAAACGTGGCAAGAGAGACGAATATGTCACAAATGTGGCAAGAGAGACGAAGATGTGGAAAACGTGGCAAGATAGACGACAACGTGGCAAGAGAGACGACAATGTGGCAAGAGAGACGTCAACGTGGCAATAGTGACATTATCAGGCAATATGGAAAAAAAAAATTAAAATTTCCTCTATTTTTCGACAGTATGGCCAATTTTGTCCATAACGATGCAAATAGAACGTCAGAATTTTTATAATATGTACTAGTGAAGGGAAATCACTCAGTTAGTGGCCAATGATGGTTTGTCATCTGTTGAGAGAAATGTCATCTATCGATGATGGAAATAGGCCCAGGGTGAAACTCTAGGTCATACTCTCAAAGAAATGTGTCGAAGTCGATAAGAGAAGACCCGCCAACAAGAAGACACTGAGTATATTCTATACTAGCACGAGTGAGATACAAATATACTTGTGATGATGAGATGTACTTAATGCAAGAAGACCAACTTGAAAGATCAGAGAGTTTCTGCAAAAATTCCAACTCAGGATGAAACTTCCCTTGAACAAAAGCATGACACATTATGTGACTTAGGCAACATGGATTATAAACTAGGATACATTTTTTATATAGGAGGCCTCAACAAATGATCCATATGGCTGGAAGAATAACCAACTGGACGACATTATGCTCAAAATACAAGAAAAAGTCTCCTAAATCCATATTAAACCCAAAATATTGAGACACTGACAGAAATATTATGCGTTGTTCAAGGGTGACAAGACTGCTTCCAACAAAAAGATAGACGCTTTCTTCCCTTCTTTATTTATTTATTTTTGTTTTGTCTTTTTCATATTATTAAATCCTGAAAAATAATAAAATAATGTTATAGTACAGTGGAGGAAATGAGTGTCGCGGGAAAGCAAACTAGTTCCACAGAACAAGGAACATACCTATGCTCAATGCAAGGAAGAATGTGCAAGATAAGGACACTCAGGGAATGTTTCCTCCATGGATAAAGGTGTCAAGTCACAAAGGCATAAATTGCAAAGCTAGCAACATGTATGAATGCATAAAAAAATGGTTCAACGATGGCTAGCTGAAGCCGACATTAATCCTAGAAGCGCAAGTGGTTAATATGCAATGCAATTACAACTCAACAAAATTTTGGAAACCCCATGGGTAGGGTAGTGTTACACATTATTTTCGTCACCCCTATGACAATTAATGATGTAAACCTATCCTTTGCCTTCAAAAGGATCAGTGGCCTGAATTCCTCAGGAAAGAGGGGAGAAGGACTTTTCCTGAGAAATTAAGTTGTTTTTTCCTTTATAAAAACCCTATCAAGGAGGATCGTCACACCCTACCGAGTGTTAGGGGTGTGATGATCCTATATCATCTCATGCTGTACCAAACTATCCCTGCGACTTCATCGTACTCTGCTCACTTATAGGGGTGCGACAATTTTTGTACGTGGGAAAAATGAGCATCTTCTTGATGATTATAGAAGGATAAGCTTCTATGGTGAGGTGGCCTCCGATGATTTTGGATCTGACTCACTTCTCTAATTTAGTGGGATTATCCTAACCTCCTCACCCTATCCTCTTCAGCTTATAAACGGAGAGGTGTTCTCATGGAGAAAGTTAGATTGAGCTTGGCAAATAGATTGGAAATTTGGCTTGAGATTGGAAGCTTGGTGAGATTAGCTTGGTTAAGATTGGCTTTGAGCTTTGCTTTGTCAAGATAGATTGTGAGTGAATTTCAGATCCATAGTCTTAGAATCCGTGGAGCAGAAGTGTGTGGGAAATGAAGGACAGTTGCAAGGGACCTTACGACATCAAGGATTAGGTTGTAATCTCTCTTTCTATTATTTATTACAGATGCACTTTTCTTTCCTATATGAATGTTATTTGTCCATATTGTATGATTCCTTAGTCACATACATAGTTTCGTATCAAATAGAATCTGTTATTCTTGTCTTTGTTGGCTTGTGTTTCTTTGCAGATATTTCTCCATAAGCCTTATGATGGAGCTGGGATCACATTGGCAAAGTCATGTCGTTGATATTTAAAAGGTATGTTCTAGATCCGCTTCTTATTTGATAATCGAAATATAAGGAAAGAGTAGTGCACTATCTTGTTTTGTTCTAGTTTCGTAGTGAGTCTAGGGAGATCGGTTTGTGTCCGCACTCACCGATAAGTCCGATAAGAAAATTGGTGACTCCACTTGAGAACATAGCCACAGAAAATACACTTTGGATATATGTGTTAAAGACTCAAGTTTGAACATAGCCATGAGACATACACTATGGATCTATGTAACAATACAATCTGAATATACTCCAATGCAACCTAAATCTGTCAGAAAAGATCCAGGGTATTCATCTCCACCACTCTATAGTACGAATCTAACCATGTGAATACATGAACTGAAGTCGAACATGGTAAAAACCACTTGATTATTGGTCATTAGTGATTACCAGTCATTAGTTCGATAACAAAATTGGAGACCATACTGGGGAATGGATTGTTTTCCTAGTTTGTCTTGCTTCTTTCTTTGATTGCTTGGGTTTTGTCTTCTGAGTCATTGGGTGATCCATGTTGACTCTCTAGTCTTGAAAATTCATTGGGAAATTCTCTCCTCTTGTTATTTTTTCCTTATTTTCATTCATTATCACACTTGACCAATGGGAACCAGTGCGACGACATCACACTATGTCTTTCCCATTACCCCCGATGATCCTTGATCGTCGCAACTTGCTATTCTGCAGTCCGCAATGATTCCTGTAGGAAATTTTAGAGTGACAAACAATTTTTCTTCTTTGCCCAGATCTTAGATTTAGCTTTGGGGTGAATTTTTGAGTTTTATTATGGTCTGTTTATAGTATTCTTGACATTCTTTGACAATTTACTTAACAATCTGAGGAAAACCTTCATGCTTTCTATTGTTTTCCATTTTTTCCTTTGATCGTTGCACCCTTATTTGAGAGACAGTGCAACGATCTAGGATTGACGCACCCTACCTTTAGAGATAATGCGATGTTGTCACACTGTACTGTTCTCTGGACCGCGAAAATCTAGGATCGTCACACTGTGCTAGATGGTAGCCCGCGACGATTTTGTGAAATTTTTAGTTTTTGATGATTTTCCCTGCCTAGATCTATGATAAGTGTTTGGGGTGATTTGTTAAGTCTGATTATTGTCTTCTTGACATATTTGAATATTCTTTTATCCTTCTTTGATTTGTATGCTTTTGAAAGATTTTCTTTCTTTCTTTGAGTGTCTTTTAGTTACAAAGCACAGTTTTTCTTTAGAATTATTTAGGGAAAGTGTTTCTTTTTCTGATTAGTTCGTGTTAAAAGAAAACTTTTAGTTTGGGTTGCTTTTGTTTTGAATAAGTTCACTATTCCTTTTAGTGTGGCTTTGAAATAAAATTTTAATTTCTTACTTTGCATTAGATTGGTGGAATCCTTGCATTTGAAGTAGAGAAATTGCATGGTTTTTGGAATTTTTTGGGGCCAAGAATCGTGTATTGGTGTACAGTCTCTTTGGCTCATTTCTTGAGGATCTTGATATTGATGAGTTTAATCAATTTTGAGACATTGTGCATCTTGGAATGATAAATGTTTTCTCCTTCTCGTAATATAACTTTCATCGAAGTGAAATATTTGCATTCTCATTTCTTTGCATTGTTTAGAGTTGGTCAAAACATCATTTAATCCATGCCATTTTCCTCTTGAGTAAACGACAACCTTAAAAATAAGGAACTTATAAAAATTGATTAGACATTTTCATATTTTCTGGTAGCAAACCTACATTAGCTTAATGTGTAGGGATTTGGAATAGGTTGAAAGGATAACTTTCCAAAGTTATCAAACAAACATAGAATCTTGTGCTAGGGAGCGGTGAAATCCACTTATTACATTTTGTCATGGGAAGCCCTTCTCACACAAGCATCAATCACAAGGTCGCATTAGGGCCGACAGAATTACTCACCATGCTTTGTTGGTATTAGTGTAGATATTGTGCATATTATTGGGGGTCACTTGAGAAGAAAATCATGTGCAGACCTTCTCGAGTCGATTTCGAGATTATATACCCTTCCCTTGCATGTGGATCAGACTGTCGACTGCTTCCCTAGGCATCATTGTCGTAATTGGTAACCTTAGTTTCCTTTCTTTTTAGGGTAAGACACAAGGTGACGGTGAAGGGGAAGTCTTCATTGTACCTCGAATCAATGTTGGCCAAACTCACTCGGGCTCCTTAGAGGGTATACCCATGTTTATGTGTGGGAGCTTGCACCAAGGCGTAAGTCCGTTAAGCAGGTCGTGAATGTAACTTTTCCACTTTCTCTATCTCATCCCCTTCTTACAGTGTGCCCACGACGTTGGATTTCATCACCAACTAGTGTGTCCATTGTGAGAAGGTTTTGTTTGTTTTCTTGCTTCCTATATTTTTAGCGTGTGTTGTTTTCTTTCCCTAGAAGACTCTAGATTGGATATTTATTTTAATGGCGTCAGTTCTTGATATGACCAATGAAAGAACCCCTGCTCCAGGAGAACCTTTTCTTTTTCCTTCTTATGAAAGCATTGATCCTCCTTACATCGCTACTTTGAGCCTTCTAGGCCTCATGATTGGATTTCCAGTTTAGTTGTTTTCCACTAAGGTAATACCGAATGTAGCAAGTGATTCGGTCATAAGCACTTCCCCCAAAGAACATCAACCTCATGTTGATCCTTACCCTCCTTCATCGATAAAATCTTCTTCGCCTCCTTCACTGGCTAGGTCTTCTTCCATTTCATCTTCTTCGTCGAGTGAAAGCTCTAAATCTAGTAACTTGATGGATAAGAAGAAGAAGAAAAAGAATATTGAGAAGAAGAACAATAATCAAGGATCTACACCTCCAACCACTGCTAGACATGTTGGAAAACAACCAACTATTGATAATCATGATGGGAGTGTTGATGGTTCCAAGACAACCCAAACCCGTAAGCCCAAGTACCCATGCAATCTTTGTAAGGGTATCCATATTCTTAAGGATTTCCCTGGTCTATCCAAGGTTATAGAAGCATGGTCTACACACCCTCATCATCCCATGTCATCAGCCTCTGAACAATATGTTTTTGACCTCCCATCAACTAGTTAGGATATGGTTAGGAAGAATAAAAGTAGGGTCAAGTTCCCTTGTATGTTATGCAAAGGGATTCATCAAACTCACCTTTTCCCTCGTATGGACAAAGCTTCAAAATTACTAGAATACATGATTATTTCCCAGCCTCAACTTTCGACTGCTTACCGCATGCTTTCTCTTAATCCTCTTGTAGTTGATGAAACGATCAATCTGGTCCCTTCGCCGGCCAGTCTAGTTGATCATGTAATCAATCTGGTTATGTCCTTAGTTGAACTAGTTGACAATGTGGTCGATACGATCCCATCCTCGGTCAATCCCATTGTCTCGTTAGAGAGTGAAAGCCAAGCGTTCGATCTATTTCCATCCATCGATCCCATTCTCCCCTTGGAGAATGAAACCCAAGTGGTTGATCTGATCTCGTCATCGGTTGATCCTACTCTCCTTCTAGAGAGTAAACCCGATATTTCCCATGTTTTTCTCATTAATACAAAATATACCGTGTTGGGGGGGGATTCCTCCTTCTCCTGTAGAACCCCCTCCAAGTAATGAGGCCATCCTTTTTTATTAGGGTGTGCTAACTGGACCTCATCTTCCCTCTCACTTTCCTTTCAAGATTATAGTACAGGTTTGTGGTCGGGATGTTCCTCAGATGTTGATAGATGAAGGTGCATCCGTTAGTATTTTTTCCTCTATTTCTTGGAAAGCTTTGGGTTGTCCTTAGCTTGCACCGGTTACGTAGAGTCTGTTAGATTTTAACAGAAGAACCATTCAACCTTTAGGGACCCTTCCTCAGTTTCCCGTAACTTTGGGAGGGAAAAATGTCTTTATTGATGTTATGGTAGTCCACGACCCCTTGGATTTCGATTTACTTCTTGGGTGAGATTATGTCTATGCTATGAAAGCTATTGTGTCCACTGTTTTTCGTGTGATATATTTCCCTCACGATGGAAGAATTGTTACTATTGATCAACTTTAATTCGTTTGTCCTGACTTGATTACCAACTCAATGACCTCCCTAAACAGTTCTTATATGCAGACAGTATCGCCCCCGCCACAAGTCAATTATGTGGCGTTGTCTCCCATGCCTTCAACTGTCGATGGAGATGAGCCTCTCACTGTACGATCGGTCTCTTATGAATTAGATCCAGTAGTTGACATGGTGATCTCTTCGATAGGGATTTTAGAGCTTGATCTCCTTACGCTTGTCATGACCCTCGACATGCATTTCTTCTAGAGCGTTATTCTTTTGTCCAGTGAAGATATCTTGAAAGCCATGACTGATTTTTGTCCCTTGACATGGTGTCCTTCCGGAGCATTTTCCTCTTGGAAGTTGTGATCAAGAAGAGTGTTTTGAGCATGGTTTTCTGATTTCCAGCTCATTAAAAAATGAAACCAGCTACGAGGATAGTTTTTTCATCTCTATGGCAACCTCGCTAAAAAATGAAACAAAGGTTATGAGCATAGTTCTTGTTTATGTGTCAATCTCATTAAAAAATAAAACAACGATATGGGGATTGAACCTGGATTCTCAAGCATAGTTCTTCTTATGTTGCAAGATTGTTAAAAAATGAAATAGATTTCTCCCCTTTTTGTTTGAGTCAAGTACTTCGTTATGTATAGTATTTGAAGCTTCATTTCATCCGCCTGTGCCATTGGATGAGACGAAGCTTGGGGGGAAATGCTTCCAGCCTCTAGATTTCATGCTGAAGTTGAACCACTAGCTTCTTAAGCTAGGGGATAAGTACCGACCATGTGAATTCGTGAATCATGTGTTGGGAAGTCGCAAGCATATTTTTCTCTAGTTCAAGCTCGTGTAAAAATGAAACCACCTACCTCAAGCATAGTTTCCTCTGGTTCACACTTGTGTAAAAATGAAACCAGGTCCAAGCATAGTTTTGTTTAGTTTTAATCTTGTGAAAAAATAAAATCTATCCCAAGCATAGTTTTGTTTAGTTTTAAGCTTGTGAAAAAATAAAATCTATCCCAAGCATAGTTTTGTTTTGTTTTAAAGCTTGTGTAAAACTGAAAACAATCCTAAGCTTAGTATTTGTTATTTCTCATGCTCGAAAATCAATGAGAATCTAACTGAGCATAATTTTATCACTTTTTCAGACTCGTAAAGGTTATATGAAAAAGGAACCCCTTGGAGTTCCCTTTAAGCTCTTTTCAGGCTCCCTAAATACGAAAAGATAGCCGAGTGACCTTGTTCTTTTCATGATCGTAAAAGTATTTGAAAAAAATGTCTAATGAGCAGTAGATTATCTATTTTTCATTCTCATCAGACTAACTTACGAAAAATGACATTTTGGCTTTTTCTTTAAGTGTTTTTCAGACTCTCTAAACATGAAAAACCCCCGAGTTTTATTTCTTTGAACTTGTAAAACAAACATTGAAAGACCCATATGGGACCGAACCACTCCTTCCTAGGGTTCATTAAAAATACTCGAGGGACTCATCCGAAGGATGAGCTTACAGTTCAAGCATATGTTATCCTCCTCAAGCTTGTGTAAAAATAAAGAGGCACTTGCCAGAAATGTTGGGGGGAAATTGGGAAACAAATGTATCTAAACTTGTATTCTATGGAAGAGTCACTTTTGAACATGACACCCTTCACTCGCTTTGTGTCTAGGTTGGAAAATACGCTTGTCTCTTGATCATACTCCTTTATAAGATTACAAATTGGTTTGTGATCCCTGTTGTTGAGTCAGTGTTTCCAAGATAGTTTTCGTGTCGTCAATGTGTTCAAAGAGAAGTTCAACTCGAAAATCCTTCTATTGCGCCTGCCATTTCTGTAGTCTTTAAGCCTTCTATTGCATCCCTGAGTCATTCATGAATCACTTGTTACTTTGATCTACCTCAAATCGCGTTACTTGTTTTGTTTCATTGATGGGGGATACATCAAGGCCCTCTTGTGACGAGTATTTTCCTCTTGACTTCAACTCATTATCCAGGAATTAGACTTAGAAACTAATTGGTACCTTGGAACTTGCATGCCTCAATGGCAGGTTTCCTCGCTTTTGACAGTGGGTTTTAATTATTGACCCCTGATCGGGAGATTTCGTTGAGTGTTCGACTTCAGCTTACAAATTCGCACTTGTTGGAATGTACTGGTGTAACTTGGGATTCATTGACATTAATGGTGATTTCCCTCAAACTTGTTAATGATATTCACTAATGACTGGTAATCAAGTGGTTTCTACCATTTTCAACTTCAGCGCATGTATTCGCATGGTTAGATTCGTACTATAGAGTGGTGGAGATGAAGACCTTGTATTGTTTCTGACAGTTTCAGGTTGCATTGGAGTATATTTAGATTGTACTATTACATAGATCCAAAGTGTATGTCTCCTGGTTATGTTCAAATTTGAGTCTTTAACACATATATCCATAGTGTATTTTTGGTGGCTATGTTCAGATTTGATTCATATTGGCATGGATCCACAGTGTATGTTTGGTGGCCATGACCTGTCTTACTTGACATGGATCTTCGTATGTTGACATTTATGCTTTGATTCATTTGTATTTTGAGTATGGGAATGCCTACCTCAGTGATGATGTATTATTGTACTGTATTTCCTTATTTGTTGGCAGGTTTCTGACTGATGTGTTCCTTGTTCCATACACACACTCGACAAAGTATTTCAACTATCACTCTATTCTAACTTCATACTTTGGGGGGCTCTCTGTTACACATTATTTTTGTCACCCCTATGACCATTAATGATGTAAACCTATCCTTCTCCTTCAAAAGGATCAATGGCCTGAATTCCTAAGGAAAGAAGGGAGAAGGGCTTTTCCTGAGAAATGAAGTTGTGTTTTCCTTTGTAAAAACCCTATCAGGGAGGATCGTCGCACCCTACTCAGTGTTAGGGGTGCAACAATCCTAGATCGTTGTAGGTTGTACCAAACTATCCCTATGACGTCCTCGCACTCTGCTCAGTTATAGGGGTGCAACAATTTTTCGTACATGGGAAAAATGAGCATCTTCTCGATGCTTCTAGAAGGAGAAGATTCTGTGGTGAGGTGGCCTCCAATTGGTTTGGATCTACTTGCTTCTCTGATTTAGTGGGATCATCCTAACCTCCTCACCCTATCCTCTTCAACTTATAAAATGAGAGGATTTCTCATGGAGAAAGTTAGATTGAGCTTGGAAAATAGATTGGAAATTTGGCTTGAGATTGGAAGCTTGGTGAGATTAGCTTGGTTAAGATTGGCTTTGAGCTTTGCTTTGTCAAGACAGATTGTGAGTAACTTTCAAATCCGTAGTCTCAGAATCTGTGGAGCAGAAGTGTGTGGGAAACGAGGGACAATTGGAAGGGACCTTACGACATCAAGGCTTAGGTTGTAATCTTTCTTTCTATTATTTAATATAGATGCACTTTTCTTTCCTATATGAATGTTATCTGTCCATATTGTATGATTCCTTGATCAAGTACATAGTTTCATATCGAATAGAATATGTTATTCTTGTCTTCGTTGGCTTGTGTTTCTTTGCAGATATTTATCCATAAGCCTTATGATGGAGCTGGGATCACATTGGTAAAGTCAGGTCATCGATATTTAAAAGGTATGTTCTAGATCAACTTCTTATTTGATAATTGAAATCTAAGGAAAGAGTAGTGCATTGTCTTGTGTTGTTCTAGTTTCATAGTGAAGATAGGGAGATTGGTTTGTGTCCGCACTCACCGATAAGTTTGATAACAGATAGCTAGAAAGAGATTGAGAGGAATTCATGAGGCCTCAACGCAAAAACATGGCGGGACTAAACCGGGCTTCTGAGCCTACTGAAACAACTACAACATGGGTGTCAAAAATGCTAGCGAGGTACTAACTAGAACACCCATGGAGAGATAAGATGTATCATTTTTAATAACACCTTTAAAGTAGCTTGAATGTATGATGTCAAAAATGAATGGGGTGGATCATATGGAAGATATGAAAATGATACATAGAAATGAATTGTGTAGGAGGAAATGACCCTACCCTACATGCTAGTAAGAAACACAATATTTGTTGAAGAATTTGAATAGGTGTTGACATATGTATCAACATATGTTAGGGGGAGTCTTGTAGGTAATGGCCAGAAAAATATTGAGAAGAAGATATGCAACTTCAACACAAAGTCATGGAAAGACTAAATAGGACTCTAGAGCCTAATAGAAAACTTGTAGCATGAGCACCAGAATACAAAGAATTTATAAACTACAATATCCATGGAAGGCAGGCTCTACCACATAAATTATGACACTTCTAAATAGTAGAGAAGGTTTCATGTCGTAACTCAGTGGTGTCCATCCTAAGTCAAAATGAAATAGAAAATGGATAATTCAAAAATGCATGAAGTGGAAAATATAACCTATATGTCGGTTTCAATATCATTACCTATCAGAATAGATCGACATGGAACAAAAAGGTACCAAAGAAAATGTCTCCAAAGTCCTATATGTAAGAACAACAACACTCACCTAGAAGTTAATAAGTCTAATATATAAACCTCTGATAAAAGAAAGTATTATGGAATACGAAACTTGAAAACAAGAAACCCTAAAAGTAAAACATGTACAACGGACTACACAACCATGCGACCTATGCATAGTAGTTCTCCAGGTAGAGCTCGTTGCTAGGATCAAGCAAGGGGTTTCATTGGTAACCAACCATTAAAGCTTCTAGTTCAGGAAGAGGTAGAGGATCCATAATCATAGCTTCAAGGATGGCCTCATCCAAAGGCAATCCAACATCCAAGAAATCGGGACTCGAAGAATCAAAAATACTAGGGATCGAGGTCTCACAAATAGTAAGATGAGACTCAAGAGGAAACAAAAAATTACTCAGGCCAATAAGGGAAAGCAAGGGCTCCCATGCCCCCATTAGATAAAACACATGATCAATTACTGAGACCTTGTCTCGAGAAGGAAAAAATAACTATAAAAATCCCATCTTAGGAGAAATTGAACATCGATGATAACACACCACATAATTCACCCTATGGTGAGGAAGCTTCTACTCAAACACTAGGAATACACAAATGGGAAAACTAAGCTGAAATCGAACTAGGATGGTGATTATAAAATGAAACCTAATCAATAATGACAATGCTTCCGTTGTGAGGGAAATGCATCACACGAAAGACAATAGACATCACATCCTTCATAGCATAAACATAATCACACATGTTGGCCCTTGACCAAGTTTTGAGGATACTTGTTCATGATTGACTGTTTTTGGGACTTCGACAACCTGTCGAAGGAGGAGCAAAGGACAAAGTAGAGATCACGAGATCTCTGCTCCTTTTTGGGTCCTTTTTTGGATTTGGGAATATGTAACAGGAATGGGATGTCGGCCGATGGGTTTACCCATGTTTAGACCTATTTTGTATGTATAAATAGAAGTCTAGGCAACGTAAGAAGGAGAATCGGATGAGACAATGAGATAAGTGCTAGATCTATGTGATTGAAGGATTGTAAGTGCTTTATGAATTTTGTGTGAGACTTGTAGGGCTAAGTGCAAGTCATTGTAAGAGGTTGTGGAAGACTGTGTGCTTAGATCTACTCGGGGAAGGAGGATCTAGTGAGCTACGCAGATCCTCTATCCTATGCGGAGTAAGGATTTTGGTGGCTCTGTGTTTGTAACCGATTGACTGAAGACAATAAAGAAGAAGAATTGGTGGACGTAGCCCCAAGGTGGGGGTGAACCATGTAAATACTGTGTTGTTCTGCTTTGTGCTTGTTTTGATGTGTTTATGTATTCTCTTTCTAAGTGCTAATGATGTGTATGAATGTTATATCTGACCTATATGAATGTGCTTAGTGCTTGATCTGCTAGATCTGATCCATCTCTTTATGCTAAGTTCTTAGACACACTAGATCAGGATAAATACTATGATGCTCTATTCTGTCTGCGCAGTAGAATAGTGGTTGAATACTTATGAACTGTAACTTCTAAGTTCTATGTTAAGTGTTGTCATCACAGATCTGTGTCCCAGCTAAGGTTGCAACACTTGAGTTTTGCAACCACACCTGCCTCTACCTCGAGTGAGACTTCATCTACTTTTCAGGTGTTTCTGAAAGGGCCGATATTTAGGGAATTGTTGGTGCACTCTTGAGTGTTGAACCCTGGGTCTACCCCTGTGCCAACAAATGGTTTCATTGCTGGGACCTGAAACTGTGATTGCTAGGAACTGAGGATGAAGAAGCTTTGTGCAATGATTTGATCTGAAACTGTGGAAGCTCAGTGCGTAGATCTGTGCCTTAGTGCACAGTACTCACTCTACTTGATTTGTGAAGCTTTGTGCTAAGGAAAGAAGCCTGATCTGAAGAAAAGAGGTAATATTTGAAGCTTTGTGCTTAGACGAAAGTAAGAACAATGAGAATCTTTGATTAGAAAGGTAAGATATGAAAGCTTTGTGCTCTGCTGAAGTAAGATAAGTGGAAAAATTTGTTTCTAAAGCATGGATCTAGCTATGTTTGATAAATGTTTTCCTAGCTTGAAAAGTAGGGCACAGATAGATGAAAGAAGGTTTGATATGCATATATCTGATAAGAATAGTGAAAGATATGTTATTCCTATGCATAGAAAGAATGTTTGGACTAACAAATGGATACGGGATCCTAGAAATAATTTTTTGCAGGTTAGCTACTATGATCCTAGTGCACAGTACATGAAAGGTTGGGGATCATTTAAAAGAAGAGAGGATTAACTCTTTGTTACAGTTGCAGAAGACCAGGACATATTGCTAAGGATTGCCCTGGTAGGAACCCTAGTTGTCTTTGTTGTAAGGCTGTGGATCATGAAGTGTTGGATTGCCCTAGAATGATTTCTAAGCTTGAAGGAATGAATCTAAATCAAGAAAACCCTAAGGCAGATCCAGAAATAGTAGAACCCCAGAAAGAATCAGAAAAAAGTATTGCTACAGTTGAAGGAAACCCTGGATGATCACAGAAACATCAGGTTATCAGAGATCTTAAAGGAAAAAGGGAAAATATAAGTAAGAATAGGAGACTTTGACATTGACTGTGTTATGGATGAGGAAACACAGGTGAATATTATGATAGAAAGAACTTGGGAAACCCTAGGAAAGCCTGGTATGATTCCTTGATTGGGAGAAATAGGCTTGTTTAAAGGAAAATTGATAACTCTATGTGGAAGAATTACCCAAATATCTATGAGTGCCCATGGAACTGCGACAGAAGAATAATTTGAGGTTCTTAAGTTTGTCGAGAGCAATGCTCCATTTCCAACTTTGCTAGGGAAGGTCTGGATTGAGAAAGACCGGATCCGAAGGAAAGAAGAAGAGGAAGCAGTAGAACAGAAAAAGCAGGACCTAAAAGACTTCATGGCTAGGAGAATAACACACTTATTGAAAGAACAAGAAGATCAGTCGAAGCTAATGAGAACTACAAATATGGATGTCAAATTTGAAGGAACACAAGAGGACAAGAAACATTTGTCTGTACAAGAGAGTAGAGTACCTACTATAGAAAGAGAAGAAATGTCACATTCAAACCTTAGGAAAGATCATCAGCAGTGCAAAGTTACTATGCCAAAAGAAGAGAAAAATCAGAATGGAAAAAGGAATACTGAGACGAAGCTCACACGGAAGAAGGCTAGAAAGCTCAGTAAGAAGAAAGCTAATATCGAAAAAATACAGAAGGTTCCAAAGGGAACTTTGTAGAAGGAAAATTTTCAAAATTGGAGCTTCTCCAGGACACCAGAACAACGACACATGGCACTTCGCCATGGCGAAGCAATATAACCATTGGGGACATTATAATCGTTCGACCAATGCTCTAATGGGTAGAAAGGCATTTATGGTTTTTCACCAGACTATTAGACTGCACCATAATAGACATAATAGAGTTAATGAAGGCTTCATACCCATTGCAAGTGATCCATTACAGAGTTATCTATTTATCCCATCACGTCATGCAGCGAGAACACTTTTTCTAACCGATAATTTGAGCTCACAGACTTGTTGAGTTTACACAGTGATCATTATGCTCTTTCCTTATATCCTATTGTAGTGCCTACGTTACTTTTCGAACCCGAGATATTCCTCGTGAGTGTGTATGTACGAAGAGATGACCGCAGTAGAAGAAGTTGCGACAGAAGTTTTGATTGACCTCATAAATAAAAGAGTCATGTTGATGTCTAGAGGTATACAAGCATCATCGATGAGAGGACTGCAAGCATCTTCGTCCACTGCTCGCAGAGACGGACCATCCCAACCAGCAGATGAAAAGAGAACCAAGCACAAAGATGACTTAGTGAATGCAAAGATCATATTGAACATACTACCTGCCTACATACCACCTCTGAGTGGCGCAGTAAATATATACAACGTACCTAGAGATTTTGAGTACTCCTTGGTCACTGCATACCTCTCGAAGGGGATACACACAGTTCAAGTAGACCAAGACAAGATTGTAGCATTGAAGTTCAGCGATTTCAAAATTGGCGATTGAAAAGTCTATAACATGCTCACCCCATATAAGTACCTGACCAGAGTGAAGGGAAATAATTCAAAGATAATTCCCCAGAGATGGACCCATAACCTCGCGTAGTCCACCCTGTCGAACGTCATGAAGATCCCTCACTTTGGAAGACACCAGGAGGTGAATGCATGTGTCAAGCTATTGTTGTCTTGTTATCATGGAGGTTATTTATGGTTAAACCATTGTATCATAGTGGATCTGACGTTGATCAATCAGACCACCGAGATTAGTATGCAAGGACCTGACCCACAAGATTTTTATCCCAGAAAAACCATGGACCGCACGCTAGCACAAAAAATCAAGGACACTTATGGCAATGTCGAGAAGGGAACAAGAGGTTACAAGGTAGATTCTATAGACAATGGCACAGTGCACCTCACCTGCCAGTTGATTGTAGGGAAGTTAGTAAGGAAGAATCGACCCACCCAAGTCACTGGTTTTGTAGTCGACCTCGCAGGGAAGTGCGCAGAAGGACTCCAAATGAACTGGGTGAAGTACCTGGTGAACCAATTAGAACTCGACTGCAGAGAAGCCCAGGATCAAGGATATGAATTTCATTTCAGTTGGCTATTAATCCTGATCGATTTTATTTCCTGGGAGATCTCGGAAGGTGCGACTTTCCTAGACATCAAGCCCTTCGAACCATTGGCCGCGAAGTTTAGTACATTGTGGTACTCAAGCGATATGAATAAACAGTGGCAGTCCAATGTTGTTTTTCATACATATTACAACCAAGTGAAGAAATCCATCCAGTCTGAGCCTCACATCACTTCGAACACTCTACACTGGTTCAGGCCCATGATGAAGTTCAGTGCAGACCGACATTTTATCTACATCACAACGTGCGCTAATGAAGACAAGCAACAGCTCCAATCCTACTATAAGCTAACGGTAGAGGACTTGGAGGAGATCACCAAGGATTGGTCGATGGACCTCCTCATTCTAATAGATCCTATGGAGATATCCAACATCGAAATCCTAGAAGCTATGCAAGATACACCCGAACCCAACATGGCACAAAATATCAGAGAAGTCCAAGACTTAGACAACACATCTGTGAAGACTGCTTCCATATCACCAGAGCGAGGGGGTGATGGTGAAGAGATAAATGGCACATAAGATGAACAAAATCAAGGCAAGGTAACACCGTCCAGAGACAAGGAGGAACCCTCTAAGAAAAGGAAGGTTTCCCCCCCGAAACCTTCCTCCCAGAAGAAATCGAAAGCTCCCGTGACCAAGATACAGACTACACTGACTTTCGATGATTTTAATTTCATCATAACATCCCTGAATGACGCCTTGCTGGAACTAGCAGAGAAACAAGAAGAAAAGTAAGAAGAGATGTATGATCGAATCGAGACTGAGCTCTGATGGGTACAATAGGTCCTACAGTCTAGCCACGCAGTCTCCACTACGCCAGGGGAACCATAATTGGGAGATGAGCCAGCTCAAATCCACCACCTAGCTGATACAGCTGAAGCTCATCTTCGACGAGCGCAAGAAGAAAAAATGCAAGCCACCCAGGATTTGGCACAAGTACAGGGAGTCCTTGTAGAGAAACGCAGTACTGTAGAAAGGGAAAAGCTTTCTCTCTAAGAAAAGTTTGATGAAGAAAAATCCCAGCTACAACAAGAAAAGGAACAGTTTCTCACAAAGCAACTCAAAGTAAAAGAACTAGTCAACAGAGCACTTCACTCTATGACAGTCATAGAAGTAAAGGCTGAAGAGAGGATTCCACAACAAGTAGTGCAACTTGAAGAAGTGATCCAACAACTACAACAACGCATAGCAGATTTGGAGCTGTGTGCAGTACCCGAGACCCCTTAGGATATAAGAGACCAAAGGGAAGCAACTTCCAGAAGCGCAGTTGAATGGATCAAGGCTCTTACCATGGAATGTAATAATCTCATTGATCGCAGTGCCCTGACATATGAGTGACTCGCTGAGAGTCCATAATTAAGAGCACTGGAATCATAGCTCCAATAAGCGAAGTATCAAGCTGAAAAGATACAGACACAACTGAATCCCCTGTCAGTTGTGGAAAGAATGAAGCACTCCCAAGAGCAACGCACTGCACAAAAATAGATCCATACTATCCATAGAAGAGTTATGGAGATAACTTAGAGACTCCAACCTATGCAAGATAAGGCCTATCAGTTGTTTACAGAGGTAGAGGGCCAAGGAGCAGAGCTAGAGAAGGTTACCACTACAATATAACAATGCCTAGAAGGACCAGTCAATGACGCACTCATCCAAAAGTTCGTTGAAAAAGAGATTGTAGCACAACAACAGGTCGAAGCAGCTCGAGCCAAGATTGAGGCATTTGAAGTAGAACTTGTCAAACCAGAGTAACTCGGGATGAGTCACAAGTGAGTGTTGGGGGCCTGTTGGCCCTTGACCAAGTTTTTAGGATACTTGGTCATGATTGACAATTTTGGGGACTTTGATAGCCTGTCGAAGGAGGAGCACAGGACGAAGTAGAGATTGCGGGATCTTGACCCCTTTTTGGATCCTTTTTGGGATTTGGGAATATGTAATGGGAATGGGATGTCGGCCCATGGGTTTACCCATGTTTAGGCCTATTTTGTATGTATAAATAGAAGTCTAGTAAATGTAAGAAGGAGAATCGGATGAGTTGATGAGCTAAGTGCTAGATCTATGTGATTGAAGGATTGTAAGTTCTTTGTGCATTCTGTGTGAGACTTGCAGGGCTAAGTGAAAGTCATTGTAAGAGTTTATGGAAGACTGTGTGCTTAGATCTACTCGGGGAAGGAGGATCTAGAGAGCTGCGCAGATCCTCTGTCCTTTGCGGAGTAAGGATTTTGGTGGCTCTGTGATTGTAACCAATTGACTAAAGACAATAAAGAAGAATAATTGGTGGACATAGCCCTAGGGTGGGGGTGAATCACGTAAATACTGTGTTGTTCTGCTTTGTGCTTGTTTTGATGTGTTTATGTCTTCTCTTGCTAAGTGCTTTGATAGAGATATATAAATCTTCTAATGATGTGTATGAATGCTATATCTGACCTATATGAGTGTTCTTAGTGCTTGATCTACTAGATATGATCCATCTCTTTATGCTAAGTGCTTAGACACACTAGATATAGATAAATACTGTGATGCTCTGTTCTATCTGTGCAGTATAATAGTGGTTGAATACTTATGAAATGTAACTGCTAAGTTTTCTGTTAAGTGTTGTGATCATAGATTTGTGTGCCAGCTAAGGTTTTAGACACTTGAGTCTTGTAACCACCCCTGCCTCTACCTCAGGTGAGACTTCATGTGCTTCGCAGGTGTTGCCGAAAGGGCCAGTAGTTAGGGCTTTGTTGGTGCACTCTTGAGTGTTGAACCCTGGGTCGGCCCTTGTTCCAACAACACCCAAGAAGCATATTAAATTCTAAATGGCTTGGCACCACTAACAGATCGACTATAACATTCTTCCCACCTAACGTGATAGGAAACTGAGGAAGAATTTCCAGACATTCACTAGGTTTTCTGTCGAAAGCCACCAACTCACTGGTAGTTGACACAAGCTTGGGAGAACCCAATACTTGTTAAGACAAGAAGGATAAAATACTTGTAGAGGATTATTCATATACCATACATCGACAAACACCTTTCAACATAGGTTCAACTAGAACTATTATTTGGAAAGGTGTAGAAGTAGGAAGGAGAGGCTCCACAAGATCATTCCAATCAAAGGAAACCCTCCCAGGACTTGGAGAGAGCGTACTCGAATAGAGTGGAATGCCCCCTTATTCAAGAGGTACTAAACTAGAAATTCTCAAGATGTAGTCAAAATATGCATCACTCCTTCAAAGAAGAGTGGGATTAGCCAAATGTTTCATCCACTCGACCACTTTGGAAGACTGGCCACTCTCTAAGAGAAGAGTGGGATCAGCCGAAGATTTCATAGGCATGACCAATTCCTCAACCATTGGTTGAATATGATGCAAGACAACATAGTCAAGAGATGCATCACCCCCCAAAATGAGATTGGTATCGACTGGATATGGGATCGACATGATCACTTCATCAACCAATGATTGATTAGATTATTGGGAAACCAAAGATGACTCAGAACTAAAAGGGCCTTCAGAAAAGGACCATGCTATTCATATCACTGAAATAGTAGGGCACAAATGAGTAACGTGATCTCCTTTATAAAGATTAATAGGAAACTTGGGATTGTTTCCTATATGTCTAGGCTTCTCAACCATATCAATTCCCCCAACATGACTTGTAGCGGCTGGTGGGTTTCCCCCAACATGAATTGTAGTGGCTAGGTGTTGATATTCAACTTGACCTGTAGAGTTTGGCGATGTTTGTCTAGTATGACTACCAGTGACTAGACTTTCTCTTCCAGCATGACTTAGAAATTCCGGTTGCTTGTCCTCAACATGAATCATAGAGTTTTTTTACCTATCTCCAACATGACTCATAGAGTTTGGTGAACTAATGTCATTATGACTCGCAGTGACTGGACTCATGCTTCCAACATGAATTGCAATGGCTAGTTACTTGCTCCAAGCATGACTCACAGAGGCTGGTGACACGTCTCCAAAGTGAATAACAGAGGTTGGTGACTTCTTCTTCTTACTCTTCCTCTTCCTATTCCTTTTAGACTTCTTCTTAATAGTAGCAATACTTTCACCAGAAGAGGGAGAAAGAGAAGGAGTAAAATTTGCAGATGCAGAAGGTGAATGATCAACATCCGTACGATGCCCCTGACATAAAGTGCTTATCTGAGAAGCATCAAGAGAATTCAGGACATTTGAAGTGGTGCACAACCAAACTGATAGTCCTACATTTAACCCAAGAATGTTCAAAGTGGCCATCAAGGGGGTACCAATGTTTCCAAAGAAAGGAAAATCAAAAGACTCCACTTGGGCAGGGTTTCCTTAGTTAGTATCCTCAAGAAATTTGTCCATGAATTTATTATTCACAGGTTCATCCCTTGCGATATGGTTCATGTCCAAAAAATTCTCACACACTAACTCTGACAAACTAGTGGTATAAAAACCCATGCCTTCTAAGAGGAAACTCCATGCTTTCAAGAGAAAGACCAGGGGTCCTTCTCGACCAGCGGAGCGGTTGGTTGACCACCTTGAATAAACAATCCAAAAGTGGTGATATTTACACAAACTAAGGCCAAATGTACAAAGAATCACTCCACTAAGAAGTCCTAAGAGAAACATCGCAAGCAAACAATTTCTCCAAAACTTCATCACAAGTGGATAAGGTCCTGAGTCAAAGAAATGAAAAAGTCAAAAGGGACTTTTCGAACAAAGGCATAGGTTGATTAAGTCTAGTTAAATGGTGAATGAAGGATTGAGAAGAAGTTATCCCGACCTCCACTGACCAACCTTATCTAGTGCAAGAACCTATGCTTCATGGGGCACCCTCTAGTAGTATTGAAAATTGTGATACAAAATCTTCCCCAGGTACCATGGAAAACCCCTGCAGTCACCTTTGAGATCCCTAGGAAAATAAACTAAGGTCACCATATTGCAATCAGCGTCCAGGGGGTACATTCGACAGTTAGGATCGAACATATGGGCAAGGTAACTGAGCCCAAAACTATTCCAAAGGACTGACAATGGATGAGTTAGTATCAATTCAGAAAAATCCCCCAATATACAATCTCTCCACTATTCTCAATTAATCTTTGGAGGGGACATCTCTTCCTCTCTCCTTTTTACGACCTCATGTTTGAGTCTTTTGTTAGAGGAGCTTCCTGGGTATACTTACATGACAATTGTATTTGACTCTCCATAACTCAGAATCCTATGTTTCTCCAATGGTCTTAGAGAGTTATCTCTCCAATCCTAATCCAAGGCCCTAACCCTAAACTTGTTTTTGAACCCTAGAAACAAATTCTAGTACATTTAAAGTTTAGCATTCATTTTATCAGTTGTTATTACTCAAAGAGTATGGAGTGAAATTGATGTTGTTTGAGAATATTGCAAAAAATGAAACTTATAAGAACACTGACAAAGAAAACTTTACACTAATTCTTCAAATGAAAAAGATTTTCAAAAATAAATTGCATGAACAATCCTTCAAACCTTGAAATATAATATTTTCTCTTTCTAATGAAAAATACACAATGCAACTTTTTTAGAAACAAAAGATGAAAACAAAATAATTTTCTTTTTTATTTTTATTTTGAAATGATTTCAATATGAGTGTTGGACGTTTATGGGATGACCCGGGTTCTGCTTTAGGTTTCCAACAAAACCCTACAAACCATCTGCCCTTCTGAAGACCAAAAGGCAACACTGTGCACAGAGTGCACAATGCAGTCTCACCCAAGATGGCTTATGGGTGACTGTAGGACCCAGATGTCTACAACCTTGTAAGGGAGGATTCTATGGGGATGGAAGGCATTCTTTCTACCTCAAAAAAATCATATCTATTAGTATAACACACAATTATATCCAAATATACCATTCTATAATCAGTTGCATTCATTCAAGATTTATTCTACAGTAAATATCTTGGCTATTCTATTGCATGCTGCATTTTCCTACTTACAGGTTAATCCATTCATAAGAAAACAATAATAAGAAGTAACATGAATATTCCACATAGAGACACAAACTTTACCATGGTTCACCCCCCGTAGGCTATGTCCACAAATATTTGGTTGTCTTGGCTCTTTTATTATTCTGCATCAAATTTATAGCGTTGTGCGCATTACATCTCTTCTTCACAACTGACAGTTCTATGGAACAACCCTCATAGACTGCATATTTTCATTCATAGGATGACAATATCGTACTAAGCTCCACAACTCATGACCTACGACCTTACCCTCATTTACAATGCTTGACTCCATTTTTAGATCCCCCTCCTCGCTATCTCACAACATATATTTATACTACAAAAAGGGGTTAATTACCCATTACAAAAATGACCAAAACCCTAACCCACTAACCCTAGGTGGATTAGATTTGTCCATTTTCTAACTCCCTGATCATGGCTGGTCCAGCATCCAACCATTTTCCTTGTTGATCCACATATTTCTTCCTTTCTTTGACCTTCTTGGTTTCCTGGCGTTGTTTTTCCAGGTTTTATGGCGTGCACTCCTTCTTTGGTCCATTTCCTTACTGCCTTCATTAATTACCGCACATTTCCATAATATTCATTAATATTTTCTTTAAATTTGTTCCAAAATGGCCTGCGCCAACAATGAGAAGAAAACAAAATCCTATGCTAACATCTTTTTCTTTTTCAAATAACAATGCAAAACAATGCAAAGAAAGAAAGAGACCTAACTAGTAGAAAAACTAGGTTATTTTTGTTTTCTTTTTCTTTCAACTAAATAGAAAATAAGAAAAGATGTTAAAGAAATATTTTTTTTTAGTTTTATGTTTTAAAAATCCAAGGAAAACAAAAAATAAAAGTCTCGAACTCAAATATAAACTCAAGTTTCAAATATGACCACAACAGTGACCAGAAAACCAAGATCTTGAGAACAAGACTAGTCTTGTAGTCATGCAATCCAAGGGATAAAAGGGAAACAAAGATGGATAAAAAAAATTGGTTTTCCATTCAAAATTAAGGCCTTACTAACCTTCTATAGGACACAAAAATGTTTAGGACCAAACTCCCCAAAAAAAGCCCCAAACTAGTTAAAATAGGGTTCCAAAATGGTTGAAAAACAAGCAAAAAGTCACTTTTTGGAGGCATTTGCGGGTCACCCCATTGCAATTCGTGGATATAATTTTATATACGTGGTTTGTATCACTTTAGAAAGTGTAGGTGAAGTTTATCCATGATTTTTCCTTCTACAAAGCGTGGATATCCATGATTTGGCCTTATACAAAGCACATATATGATCAACACTTACGTTTTTGGGCACTAAAATCCGCGCTTCACCCCTATGTAAGGTCCACATATGTACATAGTTTATGTGAAAGAAAAGAGCGTATAGAATTAGAAAATCTTGGAAAAAATGGTTATAAATCCCAAAACTCAAAATGTAGCAAAGAGATGAAACGTAAGCCAAAAAAACTGAGAAACCAAGAGAAAGAACTTTTAGAATGATTTCAAAGTTTTCAAAGACTTAACACAACAATCAAAAGAAAAAGAAAACCCAAAAGGCTTAGATTATACTGAAGAACCAAACCAGACCCTCCCAGAACAGAGAGAAAGGCTTTAAAAAAAATTCAAATTCTTACACAGATCCACGACTATGTACACTAAGACTCGCAGACATCCGCGGGTCATACAAAGGAAAATCACAGATATCTGTGACTCTTAAAGGGAAAAAGCACAGATACGCCAGTAAAACTTAAGAAAAAAAATCCAATCTAGAAGGAGGCTTCTAGAAACTTTGGAAAAAGTTTCTAGATGGAAAATGCTTTGAAAAGAAAGCCTAGAAAAAAGGAAAAGGTACAAAAATCAAAGACAACAAAAGACACCCTAAGACTGACCCAAAACAGGAGAAGAGACCCCTAGTATGGTCTCTAATTCTATTGTGGGATTTTTTCCCTGTGACCTTGGGTCATGTCATAGCAGAGCGAGACCATATATAAAAGACAAAACCTACCCTCACATACAACAATTCTATGAGAAAAATAACTACTTTGAGGAGAGAAAAGAGAGAGAAACAAGGATAGGCCTCACACCTTGTATCCTACATTTGATGTCAATCCTTGCTCTCCACTTTTGATATTTCTCTTGATATCCACTGGTATCAACCTGCAAAATAAGATCAAGTCTATGCTACAACAAGGTAGTTATGGATTCAAATCATGCATATAATGTGCAAATATTCAAGTATATGAAGAAAGCTAGCATACATCAACAAATTGAATTAAATTCACACATGTATAGAGGAAAGCGAAATCTTTTATTGAAAACAATAAAAGTGAGTAGTTACAACCTGACTTGAACAGTCGGCACTGCCTCGAAGCCAAAAACCTAGGTTCCTCCAATGGTCCTTCAAGCATCAACTCAACAAGATGGCCCTTCTTCGAATGACCCAAATGGGATAGGAACACACCCTATGGTCATATAAGGGAGAAGAAGGAGTACTGGAAATAAATTTCCATAGAAAGTGGATGCTACTCAAAGGATCAAAGAAAATAGGGAAGCTTACAAATTCGTTAGCATAATCTTGCACCTAGGTTGTTCCCCTCATCCATGTCCTCACAAGTTCCTTTATACCATCCTCAAGGGGTTGAGGTGGTTGAATTCTGTTGTTTATGGGCCCAAGGGAGTTTGGGAACGATTCCAACTAAAAAACCTGCCTGAAAATGTGGAATATTTTATTTTTTCATATTTTTTTATGGCATCCATGAGTTGCAAACAAGAAAGGCACGAACATCCGCGGTTTGCACACTCATGACCCATAGATGGAAAAAAAAATAAAAATTATATGATCTTGATGCAGGAGGATGGGATTAAAGTTTGTAAGCTAGGTAAAATGACTAAGCCATCTCACAAATGCAATAGATGTGGAAAATTGCGGTATAACACTTATGCACGACATTGTATTCTGTATATTCTTCCATGTTTATGGTGAAAATATAAATAAAAAAATGGTTTCATAGTATTTTGTGGTAGAAATACATGCACAAATGGTAATGGGGATGAGCTTGATTATTGACCCTTTACACATGGAACTAAAGCAGGCACTAGTAGGATACATTAACAACCATAAATAATGGAGATATAGCATTCATATGGTGGAGCTTGTGAATCTTCCAAGCCAAAAACACCCACCAATAGTTACATGAACATATTTTAGTTATAGTAAGGTAAAGGTCATAATAATATTTCATGCACAAAAAAATGCCATTCACATTTCCTATGCTAGTGTGTTCTTATTCTAATTCCTTCAATGCCATGTGTTGGTTCAATTAATTGTCATAATAAAACCCCCTTTTACTTGTCAACCAGGTTCGTAAACTAATGAGTTGTAAACATAGTATATGCAAGTAAAATATGGAAGTCCAAGATACTCTCACTTTTCAAATTACTCTATCTTCTCAAGACACAAACAAACCATACTTCAAACCAATCATTCATCAAAATACCATCAAGCAAACCTTGTGGATAACTTAACTTGGTCCACAAAATGAATGTCAAGTATGAGAAGAAAATAAAAATTTTATATGTCATGCATATATCTCTAATATATGCATGATCATGTTCGCTGATCTATTGTCACATAATTCTCAATCTATAGATTTTAGAGTTCACACACCAAAATATTCAAGCACTGATAGAAAACCTAAAGGCAAAGACTAGTAGCTATTTCTTTCATCGAATCTCCTTATAGGATCCAGGATGCAATCTTTCACTTTAATAGACTAAGTGTTCATGATTTGTATATGAGGTTATATTTGACAACATGAATCCCACTTACTTTCCAAAATATAGTGAAACAAGGTATCATAAGTTTTACTCCAACTATTCTCTTTAATCAGTTGGTTATAAGGATATTGAATCCCCATTCATATACTATTGATCTTGTATTGAATTTATTAGTCTAGAAATAAATCTTGTGAACAATGAATCTAGTACTTGACCCACAATCAATACACTCAATCCAATGAACATGTGGTGGTACTACACTTCCCTTAGATAAAAAACTTGCTTACACAGAGGTGTCACTCATCTGTCATGCATTGTTTTAGTATTAAATGTGTAATTTAAATAATGAGAACTTCTAAAAGACAACTATCAATCCTTCAAGATCAATTCTTACAAAAAAGACTCAGAACATTTCCAGACTTGGATGTCTTTCTATGAGTGATTAAATTGAGCTTTCACAAGACCGAGTGATCATAATTGTAAACAAAATTGTAAAGCTTGCATCAACCAGAAAGCTAAACTATGATTTGAACAAGATAGAAAACCATTCAAATAAAAATGCTTATCCATGAGAATATGCATATGTCACTATTGGTTATCTCCAGAGATCACACAGCTACAAACTATGTCACTCATCAATGGAAATCCCTACCCTATTCAAAGGTGAGAAACCCTACAATCATCTCTACAAATCATACTCAAATTCTAAATGATTGAATATAGCTAATTAAAATAAGAAAATAAAGGACAATTATGCATCCCAGGTGGTATTTCACTATTGCATCTAGGTATATTGTCTTTGTGCAAAGACAATTCTATCAAATATTTGTTTATGATGCTCAACACATTTGTTTGATCTCAGCAAGGAGTTACAACAATTATTTATTTTCCTAGGTTTGACCTTACAACAAGGCTCTAAATGCACTCCTTCACATTTAAATGTTCATGCATTTTAACAATGATTGATTAGTCCTTGACAAGTTGGATGATTTGTAATTACCAGAGTTCCTTGTATTGCATTCACCCAAAAACAAATATAGCATTATAAAGTATTAAATTAGATCATCAATGCAACATTTATCCAGTGAGGAAAAAAGAAATATTAATATGTTAACATTTAAGCAAACCTCTGGATACAGTTTTAGTATTTATATGCACTCTAAGTTAAAATAATATCTCACCCAAAACAAGACCTAGTGTATGAATATTACCGAGCATTCAACCAAATGAATTTCTTAATCTTGAATGTGACAAAAAAAACTACTATTTCAATTTTTAAATTGATCCCTACAGTACAAAAAGAAGCTAATGCAATGAACTAAACTAAAATGAAAATACAACTTAGCTCTGCATCCTTGGAATTCATGGGCCCTTTACAATCCGGTAGAGAGTTGTAGGAACTCACAGAATCACAAACAAATAGATATCATGAACCAGAACTGTAGCTTTATTAAAAATAGAGTATCAAAATATTACAATTCTTGCATCACATTTGCATGTACATGAGTCTGATAATGCCAAACAACAAAGAAATAAGCATTTATACCTCAAATTGTTTTTTGAGAAGTTGAGGGATTAGAATCATGATGTTGGTGATATTATGGCTAGGTTTTAGGTTTAGAAGTAGGATAATAATGGAAAAAGAGGTGGTTTAATATGGAAATTTGGGATATCAATATCTTCCCCACACCAGGTCGAGTGCATGTCATCAAGCAGAAAAAGGATCTTCAAAACTGATTAAGACAAAATTGAAGTATGTTCCTCCAATTGCTAGGGAAGCCTAGATGCATTGATCAAGATGTTGAGTCCTAATACTGACCTGGCTATCATTTCACTTCTTCTTCTCTATGTTGGTTACCCGGGGTCCAGCATCTTATGCATTTTCCCGTCTTTTTTCCTATTCTCATATTATAGCTTCTTGATTTCTTCTTGAAATTGTTGGATTTGTATCTTCAATTGCTCATTATCCCTTTCTATATATTTATGTAATACAATCAATTTAGTTACCTCTTGTCTCGGTCTCTTAATTTTCTAGTTCTTCCTCTGTAACTTCATATCAACTGGTGATCTAATGGTTGATTCGGCTAGTGAGGTCTCAACTCCATCTGGTTGATCATATGAACTATAAGAAGGAATGGGAGGAACTCTGCTTGAAGCGTTTGAAGTTTCGGGCTTGTGCTTCTTTGAAGATCTAAGAACATCTTTAGCTACCATGTCATTGTTCTTTTCTTCTTCTAGAGAGATTGAAAATTGCTTCCTCCCTATTGATGGTACATCATGTCCACTAGGGTCATCATTTCTATTTTTATTTGGTTCAGGTGGTTTTCTCAGAGGGGTTCAACCCTTCACTTTATGTATCTTAACAATTTTGAAAATTTCACCAATTGGTTGAGTATACTCTTTATCATTGTCCAAGGAAATTGGTTGTTGTTTTGTTGTAGACTGTGGATGAGTAGAAATTGGCTTAACTCTTTATTTCTTATGCAAATATCCTCCTTGCAAGATATTATCTATATTCCTTTGTCTAGCCATATTCCTTGTAATTCTATGAGTTGGAGGTGGTGTAACCAGTGACTTATTGGTTGGAATTTTTGTCACATCCTTAGTTTTTCGTGTTTTCCTTAAAGGAGAGATGAAGCACTTGGCTAGACTCTAGGAGAGTTGAGGTATTCATCAAGACTATTTTTTTCATTATCTACATTCGACTCTTCTTGACCCTCTGTCACATCTATATAAATTGGAAAGTTAAATGAATTTTCTTTTACAAAATCAACCCAATAACCATTTATTTTACATAGCTCTGACGCTATCAACATCTTTACTAGACCATGGTGATACATAATTTTATGGGGGTTTCAACTCTTTCTCTTTACCAAAGTCGATATCTTCCCTAAACTCTTCCATGTGTAATAAGAAAAATTTAATAGGACAATGGACTCAAAGTGTAACAAGATTCTAATACAGTACTGACAATTAAGGGAATACCTTCCTTCAAAGGTTAAAAAACTATGTAAAACTACCAATGGATCCATCCATTCATCCACAATCCAAGCCCTAGGAACCCCCTTCGCCCAATTTGTGTTCTAGTGCTCTGGCTTTAGGAACCGATTAAAAACCTCTTTTCCAAGTTGCAATTTCTTAAACCATTTCTCCCCTGTTCTTGGGAGACCAATGGAATTATCTAAGGTTTCTTGTGTTACCTCAATTTCCAAGTTACCAACCTTAGCTATTCAACCATTGAAGCTATGGAAAAATTGCAAGGTTACATGGTCATTGAAGCCACAAAACTTTGCAAAGAAATGGTGCCACCTTGCTTCCTTAAACATTTTTCGTCTCACACAATACTCTGGAATAGCCTCGAGGGACATCTTGTACATTGGTTCATGGCATTCCACTATCATTGTCGAACACAGTCAGCTACATGAAGGTTTCAGCTTCAGACCTTAGGATTATAGAAAACGAGGTCAAATTAAGGGAAATAGTCTGAATACGTAGAGGTGTGGAAGGCCTAGAAACTAACATTGGAGAACGATATAGAATTGGCTCATTTGGAATCCCTTCGGTGATCCAAAATGAGTCTCGACAGTCAAATCCCTAAACAAGTTCCTCCAACATCATGGGAAATGATGGAATAAGCAGAGTTGTGATTTGGTACTAGAACAATGATATTGATTTATGGAAGGTTTATTGGACACCGGTTATTGATTTAAAAGGTGTCATGATGAAAACATGTGTTCACATATAAAGAATATTGTATGGTTAATGCATACAAAGCAAGCCATTGTGGAAAATGATATGCCCAATGGTGAATGGGTAAGATGCCATGTGGATTCGAATGGGATATAAATGGTAAAGGGGTATAGTATGTGAATATGGATATAAGGTGCACAAGTGTGATATAAGTATAGTGTGTGAGGATATGGAGACATAGTATATGAGGATAGGATGTGAAAATATAGCATATGGGTTTAGAATGTAAGTATTTAGTATATGGTCATAGGATATGGGGATATATTTAATACGTAAAATCAAGGTAGTATGGTCATGGAGTAAGGAAAATAAGAATATGATTAACAATTATTTGAGAGTTGCTTAATACTATCATTCATTCTCAATAAACCAATTAAAGTTTAAAATCATTTTACCTCAGAATGTGAATTACCCATATTTACAAATATATGTGCATGGTTTGAGTTGATACAGGGAGGTTGTGGAGCCTGATGTTGTTGTCAAATATGATGTTGTAGGTTGCTTGAACTAGAGAGGAAATAGCTTCCATTTTCAAACTTGCTCAAAATAGAAAACCCAACTACAGTCTTTCAGTACCTACTCTAGGATTCTTGTACTAGAATAACCAAGAACTCTGAAAATCCACTAGTGCAAGTATAGGAATGTTGGAAAATGATGCTTTGTTACTCTGTTGTTTTGCAGATACTATTGTTCTGAATACTTTGTTGTAGTATATTGTTTCGAAGAGTAATGTTGTTCTAATTAGGATAACTAAAATTTAGTCTTCATACATGCTCAAAATTTTTAAAATTCTCCGAGCTTATTTTCTTATAAAAATGTTGATACTTAAAGCTGGGAACCAAGAAGTAATAACGGAGTGTTGATGGTTGATTTTCCACCTATGCATGTCTACCATTGAAAATGGATTTGATGACTAGGTGAGAGGAAAATAACTGCAACAGGAACACTGAAGCAAGGAGATGGGGGTGAAGAATAAGACTCATGTTGTAAGATATGTAATGAGGAGGATATTTGGTCCCTCAGAAGGAGACCTGATAAGGGAATAGATAACTCCTTATTTTTTAGGCACTTGACTGTTCCAACTAGATTACATACTATTCTCATTTTATTCACACATTGCAAACTACTGTTAGAACCATGAACAAAATGATCTTCACTGAAACCCAATCTTGGCACAATTCTATCTATGTGAATGGATTTTTTGGAGTCGAAGATAGAAAGAAATCACTATATTACCAAACAATGATGAATTTTGTTAACTAATGTGGGACTACTCACCATTGATGTTGATGAGATTCAAGGTGCCTTGGTACATCTTGCAAGGTATGAATAAAGGATATGGAGTCGAGACATAATGAATCCCCACTACCTCTAGCAAGAGAACCTGCCATTAATGTATGAAATCCCCTAGGTACCATGAAAAATCTCTAACTTTGACCCCAGATAATGTGTTGGAGTTGATGGGGCAAAGTTCGTTAGAAGGAGGGCCTTAATGAATCCCTCATCCTCTAAAACGAGAGAAAACATAATGATTTGAAGAATAGGAAGTAGAACCAATAGTTGTGTGCCAAATTTTATTGTGGGCTTGCTCACCAACAACATGGTTTTCAAGCAAGTATATGTTTATCTACGCCAACAAGATGATTTTCATAACTAGACTATTTTTTTTCTTTACTTTTTATTTTTTTCTATTTTTTTCTTTTTATTAATTTTTTCTCTTTTATTTTTCTTACATATACATATATACAAACTCAGAAATTTGGAATAAAACTCAAGTAGAGGTTAGAGAGGGGGAAGAATACCCCCTATTCACAACCTCCATTTTTTACTGTTGTAACATATCTTGAACAAACTTTTCCTTGGTCATGAGTTTATGATACAATCTTAATCGTTGGCTTTTCACCACAAAGGATATATAATATTCATCTATTGTTTTGATTTCACAGAGCCATTGTAAAAGACAGTCTTTATCACATATGGGCCAATCCAACGCGTGGAGAGATTACCCCTGAATTTCTTGAATCTGGAATCGAAGAGGAGAGCCCAGTCACCAGGTTTGAAGACCTTTTTCCTAATGAATTTGTCATGCCACCTGGCCTGTTTTTCCTGAACAAGAATGGTATGTTGGATGGAATCCTATCAGATTTCATCCAACTCATTCAATTGTGCCACACTTTACTTCTGAGCCTCTATCAAATCTAAACCCAACTTCATTATTGTTCTGAAGGTTCTTATTTCAAATTCAATGGGAATGAGAACTTTCTTTCCATATACTAATTCATAGGGGGTGCATCCATTGTTGCTTCTCAATACAGTCTTATAGGACCACACTGCCTCTGGAAGTATATCGGCCTAGTCCTTATGATGCAATGTACGGTCTTGGTCAGAATGGACTCTAGCACTTTGTTGGTGGATTCTACCTATTTGTCATCCTAGGGGTGATATGGAGAAGATTTGTGATGCTTTATATGATATTATTGTGTTATGGATTGCATTAGATTTGACGTGAAGTGTGCTCCCTGGTCTGTCATAATCTCTCTTGGAACACCAAAACGGGTAAAAGTATCCTTATAAAGAAAATCAACAACGGACTTTTCACTAGATTGATATGGAGATTTTGCTTCTACCCATTTGGTTACATAATCTTTACAAACTAATATATACCTTTTCTTTCTTGTTGCGGAAGAGATTGGTCCTACGAAGTACAAAACCCATATTTCTAAGGGCTCAATCAATACATGTGGCTGTAGGGGCATTTTGTCAGCTTGTACTGGCCTCCCCATCCTTTGGAAACTATCAAAACTTATTACATTATTTTAGCATCCTTGAAGAGTGTTGGTTAGTAGTACCCTTGATGAAGTACTTTGTAGGTCTTTCTCTTATAAGAAAAGTGCCCCCCACATGGGCCATCATGACAAGCTCGCAAAATTTCGAACATCTTATCCTCTCATACACATCTTCTAATGATCAAATCTGGTCTGGTACGAAAGAGGTCACCTCCCATTCATGAATAGTTTGCATTGCGATTGAAAATTTGTTTCTTTTCTCTTGAAGAAAAGTGTTGTGACAATTTCCATGTAGCCAAGTAATTTTATATATTTGTGAACCAAGGAGAGTTAGTAGAAATATAAAATATATTTTCATCAAGAAAACTATCATCTACAGGATCATTTTCACTTCCATTTTAAATTCTGGAGAGGAAATAGGATATAGGCTAAAACTTTCATCCACATGAAGGATATAAGATGCAAAAAAAATTTCATCTTCCATTTTTAAACTCTCGAACTATCTTCTGTGAGTTTGTAGCTTTGCTTTATTAACCTTATCATCGCCTTCATATATTTTTTGAATTTTTTCCCAAATGTCCTTTATCAATTTGCAATGCATTACCTTGTCAAAATTTGACTTTGATAAACCACACAATATGACATTCATGGCTTTTGCATTGTTTTCACTAGCCTTCTTTCTATCTTGATCCATTGGTGGAGATGTTGAATATTTATAACTAGTCACAACAGATTGCCTAATATCAAAACCAAGAGGCATTAATAGGTTTGGATCCTTATGCTCCAGAAGGTATAGTTTTTTCTGTCAAAACACAAAGCCCTGTTTATGGAGAAACCTTCTTGACTATCCATATGTGCTCCTGAGATCTACCTTATGGTGGTTAGACTATATCCAAAGGAACCCGCTCTAATACCAATTGTTGAGCACACACTTATACTAAGAGGGGGAGGTGAATTAGTATAATACTTTTTTTTTCTGTTTCAAACATTCATCAACTATAGGAAAATGATCACATATGAGATCTATTAACTGTAGAACATGGAAGACAATATTTATGTGGAAACCCTTTCGAGAGAAAACCACAAAAATTCTCTTTATAATTATTTCTAGGAACCAACCTACTATTACAAATATTTGTAGGCACCAACCTACTAAAGACACCAATCCCCACTGGTACAAACCCTGGTAGGCACCAACCTACTCTTACAAATATTCATAGACACCAATCTACTAGACACACAAACCCCCATTGCTAAGCACTAACTTAGCAAAATACATAAATCTCTTTGTTTGAGTGGAACCAACCTTCAAGTTACAATTTAGTACATATAACTTCTTCAAAATATTATAACATTTACATTACCTTCACTGATTTTGCTTTCTACTTCTACCTTCACCGAATCTGACCAAAATTTGAATTTCCAAATGATATTTATGGAAACTTTCCCAAAGCTTGTTGTTTTTGGCCTCTTCCCAAGAAAAAAATTGTACAACATGCCACGTATCCAATTTTGAAAATATAATTCTGAATTTTTTTCTTGAGGTACTTCAATATGTCTCCTCATATCCCTAAAAAAATTCATAGTTTGAAAAGTCCCAGAAAAGAACTTATAGAGAAAATTCCAAGATGACCTATTTGAAATTGATTTCATGACCATTTAGAAATGCTAAATTCCACTATGTATATATTATAGGGTACAATGAACCAAAGTATGAAATTTTTACCTACGATACTTCTGTATGTCTCCTCAAATCCTTGAAAATTTCACAATATAAAAAGTCCCAGAGAAAATTTATAGCAAAAATGCCAAACTGGCCAGTTTGAAACTACTTTCGGGACTATATAGAAACACTAACTTCCACAACACGTGTCTCATAAATTATAGTGAACCAACATCTGCAACTTTTACCACATGTACTTAGAAATAATGCCTCCATCCCTGAAAACTTTCACGGTTTGAAACGTCTCAGAAAATATGTTATCATGAAAATTCCAAAACAACCTGTTTGAAACTGATTTCCGGGGCATTCAGGAACCCTAACTTCCACAGGTCATTTCTCTAAGACTATAGTGAACCAGTGTCTGAAATTTCAACCACATGTATCTAGAGATCTCTCCTCCTTTGCCTAAAAATTTCACGGTCTGAAACATCCGAGAAAATAAGTTATCGTGAAAATGACAAATTGACCTGGAATTGATTTTGCAACTCTCCCCTTTTGGAATGATATTCAATATTTTCTCATCCACTTTTTCAAATGTTATTGAATTTTTCACCCACACACTTTCTATCAATACTATCTATTTTTATCCTTTATCATAACCCTTCGGGAAGGGACATGCTAATTCAAAAAGGTCGTAAATCATTAATTAAATAATTAAGTCCCCTTTTTTTATTTCACTTTTCCAAATACCATGGGAAAATACTTCGGAAAATACCATGGGCTTTCAAACCAATGGGTTTGAAATCACCATTTCACTTTTTACTTTTTCGCGTGCACCCCTTTTTTTAATATACTTGTAAACCTATATATAAATCAATCTTGGAAATGTTGTGTGTATTTGTAAATTTGTAATATGAAATTAATGACAACATTTATCCTTTGACATTAATGACAATAATTCCAACATGTTCTTCCAAAAGCATTGATGGCCTTGTATTTTTACCGCCTGCTACGATTTCAAATCTAAATTCATTAACTATAGAGAAAAAAATTGGTGAGTAAGTACTATTAGCATAATTTAAGCACAGTATAGTTATTTTTCGAGTTAAAGAGTGTAAAATAATTCCGTGAAAAGTATATTGAGCTAATTGTGCATTCATGTTTATGATACTCTTTCAATTTACAGTAATATTCAAGTTCTATTACAAAATAGTGTTTTGAATTCTACAGGTTTTCAACAACACATAATTTCAAGAGCACAAATGAGAAGGGGAAAGCCACCCATTGAGAATGTTGTTGCACAAGGAAAGAGCCCAAATAACCTATATTTGACAAAGACTAATCACTACAATGGTATCCAAAGATGCCCCATGTGGGAATAAATATACACAATCTCCATTCATGAAGATATTCCAAAAAAACCATCATGACCTATACATGTACCATATTTCCTTACAATGATGCAGTCATATGGTTTATTCTCATCTAGATTCAAGCATGTCTATAGTGCTAAATGAATTTGGAGTAATGATTGCCTCAATGTTTCCAAATGACATACATAAAAGGTATCAACTACAGAAACCCGACACATACTTAAACAAACTATTTTTTTATACCTTCAGGATAGAAATCCAAAAATGGTCAAGCTAATTAGAGACTAGTGGGATGAATACAAGTTCTTCACTATAAATGACAGTAGAATATATCCTATCCAATATTTCAAGGACCCTACCAGTTGCTAGCAACATTAATTTCTAGATTGTATGGAGAAGAAGGGTCTACACATTTCAGGATAGAATGGGTATCAATTTCCCACTATGTGGTTGAAGCAATACATATCTTCAATTAGGCCCAAATCTTATTTTCCAATATCTTTGAAGTTGTTAGGGAGGATCCAAGACTCAAAAAACCAGGTTTTTATGTGTCATCCTAGTTAATTGATGTTATTTGTTCGTCAATTTATTTTCCTAAAATGGGATGGGAATGGAACCCTAATTTACCTCATGTGCATATATATTGTTTTGAGTTGTGGGAGAGTAATTATAAGAAACACCTCTATGATATATGTGATCAATTTATGGCACCCCTATTTTTTTTCATATTCAATCAACCTCTACATAGATTATCATAGGGATCTATTGAAGTCATCAAGGATATAGGAGACTAGTATATGGAGAAACACTATACATATGTTATGGTCTCCAGGTGCACTTATGACCCACATATAATACCCAAATATATCCCAAACAGGGTGATCATGAGGGAGATATCATATCAAATAGTTGAAGTAGGAATTACTTCATTTTTATCTACAAGTTCTAAGAGGATATGACCAAAGTTCCCCCTCAAAGTGGGATCCTTTACATTATTAAATGTCCCACATTCTAGAGAGGAAGCAACCACTCTCAAGGAGTTGTGTCTATGTACAAGTGTTCCCAAAGGTTATGATCCTAGAGGTGTGGTAAGAGAACATATTAGAGCCTTGGGATTGATGTACCTCCTTTCCAACATGGTATAGATGTCTTGGATACTATTTCACAGGGACTCATGTCTTATCAAGATGTCTTGGCTAATATTTAGGATAGTCACGAACAAGAAAAGTTATAGGCTAACCAAGAGGAGAGAAGAAAAATGGAATATGAATAGAGAGAACCATCATTGGCCACTGAAAAGGAACAAGATGAGGAAAAGAAGAAGGCTTGTGAAGAAAAGGTAAAATAATAGGAAAAAAAATCTTCCGGGGAAGAGGAGGAATTGAGGAAAAGAGAATAGCAAAAAGAGGAGGAAGCCAAGAAAAAGCAAGCAAAAGAAGAATCTAAAAGGAAAGTAGATGAATACAGGGATAAAGAAAAACAAAATAAGAGAATTAAAGATAATAAATTGAAGAAGAAACAACCTGAAAGGATATAGAAGAGGAAAACAAGAAGAAATATGAAGAAAGCAGAGGAAGAGAAAAAGAATAAAGAAGAGGAGATAATTGAAGAAAATAGACAAAAGAAGAGGAAATTGGAAGAGGAAAAATACAAAGGGGCTAGCCCTAGCACTGCAAAGGGAATAACATTGCTTGATTCTCCTATAAACCTAGGTACCCCATTAAATACAATACCAATTGGTTTCTCTTACTCCTCCCAGTTGGTGGATTTTCATGATGATGTTGTGGTGTCTCTAGAAGAGTGTTTTTTTAGAAAATCCAAGAGAAGAATTTCTAAGACATCAGTAAAAATACAAATTTTAGAAGACACTCCTAGCAAAGAGTCACCATGTGGAATAATTTCAAGGAATATTGGAGGACAAGATTCCCAAACCAATTCAATTGATACAACCTCTACTATAAGCACCTTTGCAAGTGAAAATTGCATTACTATTAGTGAGATGAATGCCACATTGGATAGCTATAAGAAAAAGGTATTATCCCTAGAAATTTGGTTGAATAAACAAAAATATCAGATAGAGAATGATTTTAGGCAACATGCCTATGAGAAAGATAAGCTACACAAAGATGAGATAGAAGCTCTGAAGAAGACACAGTCATAGGAAATGGAGAAGCTGGGAATAGAACACCAAGAAAAAGCTTCCCTCTTCAAGAAACAAAAAATGATGATCATAGAATATGGAGATAAACTAAGGACTCTGGAATCTCAACTAAAAGAAAACAACAAGGCCACCACCATCTTGGAAATAGTAAAAGAAGAAGCCCTGGCAACCAATGAGGATCTAAGGGAATCTCAAAGACAACTCTTCTATGAGTAAATGAAATACATGACTTCCATGATGAATTAACCAAACTATCGAACATGTTGGAATAATCAGTAATACTGAAGGGGGGGGGGGTGTGAATCAGTATTGGACATATTTTAATCACTTTTTCTTTTTACTATATTAACTAGTCATCACATAGTCAATCATAAGAAATGTAGAGAATTAACCATAACATAAAGACACAACACACAAATATTTTACATGGAAACCCATACGAGGGAAAACCACAAATATTCTTCTTCTTATATTAATCAAGAGTCACATTATTTCCAGGCTTCAACCTATGAGGGATACCAATCCCTGTAGTAAGCACCCAATTAAAACTCTTCAAGAACCAACTTGATAGGAACCAACCCATTGAGAAGATGAGGACACCAATCCTCACTGTAAGAACCTACTTACAATCTTTGCAAGCACCCAATTATTGGCACTACTACATATTCAAAAATTTGTGATGAACTGCTTGCCATGAAAGCAACCTTTTGTCGCAAAAATGAAGATAAATATTTAAATTTATCTATTTTTTTTAATCCAACCCGGGTTCATCACCCTTGCAACAAACTCTATCGTTTGTCGCAAGTGCAAGAGCGACAAAAAGTAGAGTCTGTCGCAAGAGCAATGATACAAAGACTATTGTTGCACTGTTCAAACAGTCACCCAACTATTTGACAAAGTCAACATTGACTTGGTCAACTTTCGTCGCAATTGAAACGAAAAAAAATATAAACATTTAGCAAATTAGAGATGTTGCGACGATATTGCTATAACAACGACGGTTCAGAAAGGGTATTTTTGTGTGAAATAATGGCGGAAAATATTAGAGGTGGGAAAAAAAGTAAACAGGGTGAAAAGGGTGACGATAAGTGTTATTTCACTTGCAAAAAATGTTGTTTTACATGTCCCGTAAGAATTTGAATAAGAACAACTAAAAACCTTTGTAGGAAATATGGGCACATTGATGGGGGATCGAATGAATATCATCCCATGGTAATTAGCTATATATTCATTATCTGTTTTTATATTTATTTTTTTATTATAAAATCATATATATTGGTTGAATATTTTTTATACGCACTAATTTTGCATGATTGTTTATAATTATAAAGTTAGAGTCCCCCCTAAATTTTTGCAGAATGTTGCACCAAGTAGTAGGAGAAATGATGTTGTACAAGTTGAGGAACATGAAGCAAATGAGGATCTCATGGAAGAAGATGATGAGACAAATCAAGTTAATGATCCCATGGAAGAAGATGATGGGAAAAATCAAATGATCCAAGATTTGTTTGCTCAATCGGATGAGGATGGGGACAATGATGGTATTTATGATTAACCTCTATTAGAAAAGGAAAATAAATGAATTTATAAAGGCTCAAGAGAAAATATTCTCTCTGCTACATTGTTGTTGATGAACTTAAAGGTTATGAATCATTTTTCGAATACTTGTATGACACAGATCCTAAGGTATGTAATCTGTTTCATCTCATATACATAAAAGTTGTTTGTTTTCTATTTTTTCTAGTGTTAATTAATGTGTAAAATAAGAATGCAATATTTACGATTAATATTCTTTACATTAACTAGTTATTTGTTATGTTGTAAATTGTTAAGTGAATTTTTGTTACCATCGTCAAATATTTTACCTTGCACATATTGAGGTTTGCATACCATTATGAAATACATTGGAATGCAATATCAAACTATAGATGCATGTCCTAATGATCATATTATATATTATGGACAACATGCGTCAAAAACAGAATGCCCGCAATGTCTTATCAATAGATTTCGAACTGATCAAGTAACAAAAAAGGTGCCTCAAAAGGTTCTTCGTCATATTCCCATAATTCCACATTTGCAACGATTGTTCAGGTGTGAAAGCATAGAAAAATTTATGGATTACTATTCATGGAACATAAGTGGAGATGGTGTTCTTCGAATGCCTGCAAATGGTTATGCATTTAGGGAAATTGAGGAAAAGTGGGTAGATTTCAAAGATGAACCTCATAATGTTAGGCTTTCATTGGCAACTCACGGTGTTAATCCATTCAGCGAGCTTAGTTCTATTTACTCAGTGTGGCCTATTTTTGTTATCAACAATAACATTCCTCCTTGGATGTCAATAAAGAGGGACCACATAATGTTGACAATGATTGTTCCAGGTTTTTGTTTACATTAATTTTTTGAATGTAACATTTTCATTTGTTTCATTTTTTACATAATATCTTTTGTTTATTTGTTTACTTATAATACATATCATGGTAGTAATTATGTGTAATTTCAAACAATTAGGTCAGTACCAAGTTAAACATATGAATTTATATATCGAGCCTCTTATCAACGAGCTACTAAAGTTATGGGACTGCATCACTATGTATGACATCTGTAAACCAATCTGGGAGAAGAAATTTCAATTCTGTGGAATACTTGGATGGACAATTCATGATGCCCTAGGACTAACACATTTTTGTGGTATGTAGAATTATGTTGCACTTTAATACTATATAATTCTTTAAAGATATCATGCATATTTTTTTAAATGATCCCATCGTATAATTGACATTAATCCATCTGTTGCAGGTCTTCAAACAAAGGGTAAATTTGCATGTCCAGTTTGTGGTCCTAAGATGAAGTATTATCATTCAAAAAATTTAGGAAAGATGGTGTTTGCTGAGTATAGGCACCTCCTCCCTAAGAACCATAGCTATTGTACTATTGAAAAACATATTTTCAATGGGAAAGAAGAGACTGTATTAAAACCACAAAGAATGACACCTCACTTATGGAGGTTGGAATATAATAGAAATTGTCAAGGTATGCAATTTCTTTATGTATTGTATATGTAATGTTTTGAATTTTTATTTTAATTATTGAGGTTTCCCTACTATGAGGAGATTAAAATAGTTCATTTGTTTGATACAATGCATATTGGGAAGAATGTGATAGAAACGTTATGGCGAATCATAGATGGTAGGAGGGATAAAGAAAAAATTGTCAAAATCTGTACTGACATTCAGGAAGCCAATCATGCAATGCGAAGTGTGATCCAATCAAATAGTGATGGAGACCGGAACAACCTTCCATGGTTATTAATAGAGAAAAAAAGCAATGATGTAAAATAGGTCAATCAAGAATTAAATTTCCCACAGGTTTTGCTTCAAACATAAATAATATCTTAACAAAGAAAGGTGAATTTAGTGGGGTAAAAACACATGATTGGCATACCTTCATTAAAGTAATAATTTTGGTATACATATTTATATATTGGCCATATACATCTTTTAAGATTTTTTATTTTTTTTGTCTACTTTGGTTGAAACAAATAATGATTCATATTTTTTGTTATAGTATGTTCTACCGCTATCTCTCCCAAATGACTTTGACAACAACGTCAAACACGTTATATATGATCTTGACAAATACATGAGGTAAGTAGTTGTGATTTATATGCAAAATGCTCTTTCAATTTGTTGTTGTACTTAATGACATGTTTTTTACTTGTAATGTAATAAATATTATGTTATAATGTTGAAACATGTTATTTTCTTGTGTCGTGATCTGTAGATGGTTGTCATTGAAAGAAATCCATGAAGTTGATATAAAGTATTGGAAGAGATAGAGTCCTCGGCTAATGTGTGAGGAGAATGAAATGTGTGGACCTGTACACACAAGGTCAATGTGGATGGTGGAGAGGCACTTGAAATCATTGAAGGATTTGGTTAGACAAAGAGCACGTCCTGAGGGTTCTATGGTGGAGGAATATATGGTATATCAACCCATGGTGTATATTAGTCAGTATCTTCCTAAATTAGCAGCGCCAACTATGCATGCAGTGGATCACATTTAGGATGTGAACTCCATCAAAATATTTGAAGATCAGGAGCACCTATTGGGGAAAGGTAGAATGAAAAACATGAGAGGTAATATATTAATAATTATGGAGATTTATATTAATACATATAAATTTTCATTTTTTGTGTATATGATCATACTCATTAATATATTAATATCTATTATTTCATCAATTATTAATATTTACCATGGTTATAACTAATATTTGATATTGGTGAATTATGATTTTTTGATTCAGTTGCTCAAGATTGGGATGCACTGCATTTATACATTGCAAACAATCTTAACTGGGTGAATGTATGGATTGAAAGATGTAAATGACATCATGGTGGTAGGTTATCATGGAAACAATTGTCTGAATTGGTTAAAGAAGCTCATCGTAACAGTGATGTCAATGTTACGCAGAGGGAAATTGATTGAGCATATGGTTTGAAAGATGGACAGGCAAGAAAATTCACCCATTTTATTCAGTTATTTTATATTATATTAATGTGAATGCAAGTGTGTCTTTTTTAGATACTTCCCAAGTTATATAAATATGTTTATTAATTGACAATGCATATTTTACATGTATGGCATATTGCAGTTGAAACACCACAAGGGTATGTGGTGCAATGGCCGTAAATTTCGCATCAAATAGTTGGATGAAACCAAGAAAACTTTTGATACTGGGATAACTGCAGTATTCCGGGTCATTAATGTTTCCTCTAGGAGTGACATACATCCCTGAGAATATGAAAATAGATAGTATGGGTATTTGAATGATATACTTGAGTGTGACTTTAATTCCTTCAAATTAGTTATGTTCAACGTCAAATGGTATCGGTTATGAATGCATGAACATGATGAGGAAATAATTGTTATTCAGCATGCCAACATATTTTTGATTATCGAAAAAACAGTGTTTGAAAGAGGACATGATCACTATGTTTTTCCAATCCCATGTGAATAGGTCTTTTACTCAAAGGTTCCAAGTGAGAGGGATTGGTCATTTGTTGTTAGATATAATCCAAGAGGAAGGCCAATTAAGTATACTCATGTACAAGAAGAATATGATATTGAAGAAGAAGATGATGTGCCAGATCCGACAGAGCCGGAAGATCATGGGTTGACAGACGAACAAGATGAAGCAGGCGTAGGATACAATGCAGTTCTTGATGATGATGTTAATGAAAATATTCTCGAAAATTACATTGATGATGATCATGACATTGTCAATACTTTCAAAACTGTTTATGAATCGGATGATGATACAAATTTTAATATCGATGAAAAAGAAGATACATAAAAAGGATGATACAGATGTTGAGTTGGATCAGGTATGTAACTATATATTTTAATTTGTATGAATTATTCTCTTAAAATAATTTACTTATGTCATGGGTTAATTACATGTTTTAAAGTTTTATGCGACTTTTTTATATCCTATGTTACATGTTGTTTAATTATTATGTGAAACCTGAAAATACTCACCATACTAGAGTACATGGTAAACTAAAAATATCATTTACAAACACATAATTTCATTTACCTTCATTAATTTTTTTTTTGTAGTTTCTATGCATGAATCTTATTATGTTGCTTTCGATTATTTTCTATTTTATAGATTGTGTATTGGGGAATTGAGAGTGATGTGAGTTTGAGGGGAGGGTCCATATGAGATTCCACCTTCACGTTGTTAGCCTTGTTCAGTAGAGGATAAATTATTCTTGAAACCAAGAGAAGCTCATTCATCTTTATACCTTCATGATCGTAAATGTCATCATTGTTGTCATAGTATTGCATCAACGAAGTTTCGATGAACATGTTTGGAATTTCTATAGCATATTCGTTGAAACTGTTTTAAAACATGGGACTTTGGCCCATGAGTTTTGTGGCAAGAAGAAGGTGTTAGATGAGATTTTGTATTTAAATAATGATTACATACTAAAATATATCTAAAATATTGTAGCAAAAAAGTACTTAGATGAGAGAAAAAAAAAGACAACAAATAACTGATGAAGCGCTTGTGCAATTTATCAAGTTCATGTTTATCAACGTTATTGCATGCCCTTGCAGTACTAGATGTGGGAATGTGCATTTCCAAACTCAAATATGACTCACACACCCATTCTATATATTTTATCCAGACCTCATTTCGTTTGAACTTTCTCGGATTAATGTCGTGCATGGAACTCCCAACAATATACCCATCGTCATGGTCGTGCTCTTTATTTTCATCACCTATGTTGTTCAAAACCAACATCATGCCCATTAGGCCCATGTGTTTGGTGGCAAGAAGAAGGTGCTAGATGGAATTTCATATTTAAATAATGATTTTGTACTAATAGTCTTTAATTTATGGAGCAAAGAAGTACTTAGATGAGAGCAAAAAACAAAGACAAGAAATAACTCGTGAAGCTTGTGAAATTTATCAACTAGTACTTGTTTATCGACCTTATTACATGTCCTTGCAGTACCTGATGCGGGAACATGTGTGTCGAACTAATTTTAAAAGGAACAACAAAAATACATTGTACTAGGACTAGACATGGGAAACAATGACCTATGAATGGTGCCAACGTTGAAATTTTTTCAAACTAGTTCTGTATGCACCGAAATTTGACATGGATAGACTATTTTCATGCCTTAATGATATGGGAGGGTTTATGGACTCAATTATGACTCACACACCCACTTTTTTCCATCACAAATTCATCATGTAAACCATAAACACTATTTTTTCTTTCAAAGTACACAAATTGGGTGACACAAGTTTTAAGTTTGCATCAACCTTTTTTTATTTTTCTTTTAGGTTCTACATTATATATACAATGTATGTGTGTCATATTTGTGATGAAAAATCCCTCTTTTCATTCATTGTTTAATTAACACCATAAAAATATGCACGTGGAGATGGTGTTGTATCAATGTCGCTAAGTATTGCATGTGTCGATGGCATCATTATGGTGACATGGTAGTGTCAGATTTGAATATAATTATGGTTTCGTGGTAGTGTTAGATTTAAATATGCATGCATTGATGACATGGGAGGTTTTCCAAACTTAAAGATGACTCACACACCCACTTTATATATCTGATCTGGACCTCGTTTTGTTCAAACTTTCTCAGATTAATGTTGTGCATGGAACTCCCAACAATATACCCACCGTCATAGTCGTTCTCTTTATTTTCATCGCCTATGTTGTTCAAAACTAGCATCATGCCAATTAGGCCCATGCGTTTGGTGGCAAGAAGAAGGCAGATGACATTTCGTATTTAAATAATGATTTTTTACTAATAGTATTTAATTTATAGAGAAAAGAAGTACTTAGATGAGAGAAAAAAACAAAGACAAGAAATAACTGATGAAGCTTGTGCAATTTATCAACTGGTACTTGTTTATCGATGTTATTACATGTCCTTGCAGTACTAGATGAGGGAATGTGTGTGTCGAACGATTTTTAAAAGGAACAACGAAAAAGCATTGTACTAGGACTAGACATGGGAAATAGTGACCTGTGAATGGGGCCAACGTTGAAATTTTTTCAAACTATGAATGGGGCACTCCATGAGGGCCTCAAAACCCCACGTTGGAAGGCCTATCCACCTAATGTCGACTATAATTTTTGATAATTAATGTGATATCAACAAACTTAAAATAAAGGCATATGTTCTTATTATTACTTCATTCATAAGCATCAAAATCTATATAAAAAGGAAGCTAGGACCAATAATTGGTTGTAAGGGATTTTTTCGAAAAATACAAACAACCTAAATTCAAATTCAATGATTATGATGGTGACAACCATTTCAAATCACATAAATTTATATCCTCTTCCCTAATTTTCTTCAATTTAATTCAACATATTTTAATCATAATTTTTTTTTTTTAATATGAGCAAAAGTGTGAAGGATGTAAACCCACAATCAATCCAATTTCTTAATTTTCTTCAATTTAAATTAACATTTTGTAATAATAATTTGTTTTTTGAATTTTCTTAATATGTACAAAAGTGAGAAGGATGTAAGCCAACAACCAATTTAATCAATACCATTTTTTGAAAAGAAGGGTTCCCTTTGTTGTAGACGAGTTTTGAAAAGACAATAAATAAATATAAAAATAATTTTATTTTCATAAATTAGAAAATAAATTAGAAATAAAATATGAATGCGACATTTATATAGAGGAATGAAATTAAAATTTTAAATCATTAATTAAGATATTTTTTGTCTCTACATCTTATAACAAATAAGTTGATATTAGGGTGGCAAGTGCTGAGGACCTTTGACCTCGAAGGAAATCCAGAAACATCCTTTGCTTGGGGTATTGGAGTCTCAATCAATAATCAACTTGAAGATTATACAATGCTTAACAATAGCAGTAATCTCCAACATATATTTGTTGATTAAATTGGAGATTTGAGAGTCCTCGTCAAAGCCTCGATTCATCATACATATCCAAGAGGTTATAGGATGGCCTCCATTGTTTCTTGGATCAACAAAGTATCTCAATTGTTTTCCAAGGTATCATTTTATCATGTGCTAAAATAAAAAAAAATGGGTTGGCCAACCAATTAGCGAATGAGGCCACTCAACTAGCGCAATAAACATTATTAAAGAACAAGGTTTCTAACTTCACCCACATCCCCTAATGTTTATGATACACCAAACCTTTTATACATCTAGCATTTTAGTTAAGATCCATATGGATTGGCATGTGAAGGCCTCGCATCCAAGCGCACAAAATCAATACGCAAGGACACAAGCTCTAAGTTGTGACATGATCTTTCTATCACTCATCCTATATTATATTTCTCTCATTATTGTCTCATGCATGTGAGGTGGGATATTAGTAGCGACGGGTTGGAAGGATAGGTGATATATGCGAGCTAATTTCAACAATTTTATTTGGATTTTTCAACTGATTTGGTTGAATCCTAGGTTGTTCACAGTGGTAGAAAGGTTCTGAATTCTTCATTCTCTGGTTTCATGTTTCTTGGGAAGATTGGTAGCCTTACTTCTCAGGTAATTCTCTTTATGTTATCTTGGTTTTCATTGAGTCATTATAATGTTTCTCCCAACTATTTTCAAGGTCTATTCATTTGGTTCTAGCTTTGGCTTCTTCTATTGTGTGTTAGATATCAAGAGTTGGGGCTTGGGAAGACAATTCCCAAGCCTTTAGCTCTATTTTCCTGCTTAGCAAATCTTAGTATTGTCCCCTTTACATCAACAATTCTTGGTCCATGGAACTTAATGATGGGCTTCTAGAAGCATTTCTTAGGCTCCTTTAGGGTCTACAGTTTCAGGCCATGTATCTCAACAACAACATTTCTGAGTTGGGCCTTGGGAGGCTAAGTCTCAAGCCTTGGGTTCATTTCTCTTGGTCCATTCTCTTGAGTCTCTTTATCTCTATTTTTGGTAGAATTTGGATCAAGCTCCCTGGTTGGTTTTTAGTCTAATTAGGCCTTTATAACCTTGGATGTATCCCTATTATTTGCATATCTCTTATGTTTATACTATCAATTCACATGGATTCAAGGGATCTGTTGGAAATCATAAGGATTTTACTAAGGCATGAGGACACCCTTCAAAGAAATAATATAGTACTTTAGGCAACGCCTGTGTGTATCTATGATAATGACAAATAGTGTGCAACTCAAAATGCAAGAATAATGAGTCTTTTGCTACAACAAAAACATAAAATTGATGAGTTTTAAGCAAAGTTTGGCATGCTGAGGAATTTAGTTCTCAATCTACATAAGGCCACATTATGAAAAACCTCAAATCCGCATGCCTCCAACACTCATATCAGACATCCCACATGAAGAGATTGTGCACCATTTTAAGGAAGCTATGGAAGTGGAACAACAAATTTACCTAGAGGAAGCAATTAGCCATCACTTATTTATTTATTTTTTATAATATTTAAAGTGATATGTATTTTGGGTATCTTTTACAGAAAGTATACATGTGTTTATAGTTGTTCTAAATGCGTTTGGTGGCAAGAAGAAGGTGCTAGATGAAATTTCGTATTTAAATAATGATTTCGTACTAATAGTCTTTAATTTATGGAGCAAAGAAGTACTTAGATGAGAGCAAAAAACAAAGACAAGAAATAACTGATGAAGCTTGTGCAATTTATCAACTAGTACTTGTTTATCGATGTTATTACATGTCCTTGTAGTACTAGATGTGGGAACATGTGTGTTGAACAAATTTTAAAAGGGAACAAAGGAAATACATTGTATTAGGACTAGACATGGGCAATGCCAGTGACCTGTCATGAATGGGGCCAATGTTGAAATTTTCACAAATTGTTTATGTATGCACTAAAATTTGATATGCATAGAATATTCACATTCCTTAATGATATGGGAGGGTTTATGGACTCAAATATGACTCACACACCCACTTGTTTCCATCATCAATTCATCATGTAAACCATAAACCCTATTTATATTTCAAAGTACGAAAATTGGGTGACACAAGTTTTAAGCTGCTTGGCACAAGAGGCTAAAATAGATTTCATTGTATTGAAAGTTCACTTCTATCTCAAAGAAGTTTTATTGTTTTGAAAACACAAGAAAATCACACTCTTTACTCTTATTCATGTTAAGAACAGATGTCAAGGGCCTATTTAGAATTAAATATGCAAACCATCATTTTTCATCTTAGTCAGTCTTTGTTGGGTGGAGCTTATTTTCTCCAACAATTGCATCCCCAACTAGACCTTTTTCTTTCACAACCTTGAGTAGAATAAAACCCTTTTTAGTATTAACACATGGAACTCCCAACAATATACTCATTTTCATGGTCATTCTCTTGGGTATAATGTGTTCACTTGAGTAACCAGTGGCAATTTTTATGGGTTTTCTAGAACACCCACTCGAGTATGTGTTGTGCATTTCATTGTGAACTAGGGGGGAATTTATATGATTTTGTGGTTTCCATCTCCTTGAAACTTGATTTAGAAAATCCCATGGAAAGGAAGGCCAATAAATACTATAGTTACAAAGATAGTTCCATAAGTTCATTAGTTGAAAAAGGCCAAGGATGAACCTAATAAGGAACTTGATGAAGGAAGAAGAGAATCCGCTGGAGGAAGGGAGATATAAAATAAATTGAGATGAAGTTTTGTAGGAATAATTATACCTACAAATATATCCTTGACGACAATTTTGTAGTTTGGTCTAAAATTAACCTTAATTGCAATATTCCCTTTCTTGAAATCGAGGGCACAAAATTTAGTAGGAGCCAGACCCGATTGTCAAAGTAAAAGGGTTTTAAATACTAATTAATGTCTTGACCTTACGTTTGGAACAAAAATTGAACAAACCTCAAGGAATTCAAACAAATTTGTAGCATTACTTGAAAATCCCTATTATAGGACCAAAACACTATTCAATGTAGCCCAAAAATGAAAAAAAAAATGACCCCTAGGGGAAATTATGGAAAATATTCCTACTCCATATAATTTGCATATCATTTTGTTATTGACATTTTTGTGCTAGTGGAAATTTTTTGGATCCTTATGGATTCTAAGATAGAAAATTACATTAAAATGGGCAAAAGTGGTGATCAATTGTCATTTTGAAGGAGACATAGGAGATGAATATTGAAACAACATAAGATAGAGATGAAGGTTATTGAGTGTTTACAATCAATGTATAATCAGTGCCCAATAAAAAAAATATTCCATATATACTTCGATAATCCTCCATTGGTGGTGGAAGTTGGTCTCCAACTATGAAATTGCACCTACAAAGACTGCAGGGAAATGGGGTAAACTGTTAATTTCAAAAGGGTGTAACACAATTTTGAAATTAGTCCAAGGCAACCGAATAGTTTTTGGAAATATTACTAAGAGGAGAGCAAATTTAAATATATAGTTTTCTATAAGGAACTTCTACATTTTCAAGAAATTCAAAAGAATAGAGCTTCCGATCTTGATTTGACAAAACTTGTCAATGTGGATAATTTCCAAAATGCATTAAAAAGACTATGAAAATTTTATATGATTAGGGATATATAATAGATTGTTATATGAACAATTTTGTGGATTCAACACCCTATCAAAGACAATTAGAGGTTAGTGTTGAACTGATATATGTTTGAAGAGGTTGTAAGTATGTGAAACCTTGTATCCAAATAGATGAACTGAACAACAAAACAAGCCTAAAAATAGATGAATATCACTCAACATGTGAAGCAAAAGGAAAACACATGGATGTTCATCACCACCTCTCAAATTACTCATATCATGATGCTCCAAATTTCATATATGTTGGTGCATCCTTTGAAAATGAAAATTGGACTTGCATTTTCAAATGATAAAAATCGATGCAATGAGTGCTCTAGTGGTGTCTAATCACCCATCAACTCATTGTCAACATCATCATCATAATCATCATCATCATCATTGTCATTGTCATTATCATCATAATCATCATCATCATTATTTTCATTGTCATCATCATCATCATCATTGTCATTGTCATCATCATCATCATCATCATTGTCATAATTGACACCATCATCCATATCAATATTGTCATCGTCATTGCCATCATCATCACTGTGATCATTGTCATCATCATTTTCTTCCATTGTCATTATCATCATCATCATCATCGTCATCATTTTCATCATTAGCGTGATCATGTTGTCATTATCATTGTCATCATCATCATCAATGTCATTATCATCGTCATTGTCATTGTTATCATCATTCTCTTCGTGATCATCCTTGTCATCGCCATTGTCATTGTCATTTTCAACATAATCATCATCGTCATCCATTATCATCATCAACATCATCATTTTCATCATTGTCATCATCATCATCATTGTCATTGTCATCATCACCATCATCGTCATTATCAATGTCATCATCATCATCGTCATCATCGCCATTTTCATCGTCATCGTCGTCACTGTCATCTTCATCTTCATTGCAATCATATCGTCGTAAACATGTGACCTCTAGGGAGTAAACTCATGTTCTTAACTGTTACGCCCTCAATATAATATATATTAATTATATCATATATTAATTATTATAATATATTTATTATATTATTATATAATAATATATGATATATAAATTATATATAATTATAATATATCTATTATATATTATTATATAATATATATTAATTATATAATATATAAATTATATTATATATAATTATAATATATGTTAATTATATTATATTATATTATATTATATTATATATATATATATATATTATAAACCCCCCAAAAAAAAACCCTCGACCACTGTAGAAAACCCGTGCACTATAGCGCCCAAATTTCAAAACCCTGACTAAACAAAATGAACCCGACCACGCTCAGTACTGCACCCAGATTTCATAAAAACCCACACTAAAAAAAACCCAGCCAACCCCTATCGATAGCAATTTGGGACAACAAATCAGGAGCCTACATAGAGGTCAAGTGAAAGAGAAGGAAGGACACCACATGAGTGTGAGTGACAGAGGAGATCACCCCATCAATAGAGGAGCAATAGCACCTGCAAGATCGGTAATTATTTCTATAACCCTTATTTCCACATCATTCTGGCTCTGTAAACAAATTTCATTTTCTTCTATAGATCACTTTTGCCTAAACATGATTTGTTGGTGGGTCTCATTCCCCTTATCAACGCTCCCCTTTATCGAATCCCTAACACAAATATTGCAATGCAAGGATATCCTCAATGGGGTCCTGGTTCCTATTGATTCTGGTACATGATTAGAGCATATTTATAGCATTGGTGTAATGCATTGGCATTCTTTCCTTGTTCCTCCTTTCATCCATCCCAAGTAGAGCTATTGTTTTGTATTTTTAAGTGAGTTGATTTGAGGGTTTAGGTTGAGATATTTATAGGGTAGGGGGTTTGATTTTGAGGTCAAGAGTCTAGGTGTGAGGGTATAGTTTTTTATATATAGTTCAAGGTCGAGTGTTGAGGGTATAGGTATGGATGTTATGGGGAAATCCAACCTCCTGGCACAGTCTGACGTTAAATCTGTGATGAAATGGGGATTCTAAATGACCAGGGATTCCATATGAAATAGGAGATTCATCTATAATTAGATATGGGATTATCTAGAAGGACACCCCCTGGCCTTATGACTGGAATTTACTCCTAGCATCGGCTGACATTCAAAAATTTTGTTTCTAAGCTTCTTCCATCAACAATCCACAAGAAATGTAACAGGAATGAATTTCTTCTATTGCATACAAATTATAAGCACAGAGTGGTTCCATCATTTATTTACAAACTTCAAACCTATATCTTGTAGCTCAAACTCAAACTCGACACGTTCATTTTATAATTCACACCTTACATCCTCCAAACAAAAGTAGTATTTGGCCTTGATAAATATTTCCACCCAACAAAAAAATTTCAACTTGAAACTCATTTTTTAATCATAGACATCACATGAAACAAATAATTAATCCTGAAAGTGATACAACTTATTATTTATTCATTGGATACTGGCAATAATTTCAATTGAACTATTATACTTTATGCATATCATACAGTGACCTCAAGTTTAAATCTCCATATAGAATTTAGCATATGGAAACAACAAAAGATCAACCTGAAATTAAGCAAGAGAAGAACCAAATACTTTTATCATATTTTTTATAGGAGGCATGGATGATCACTTGTTCATATTCCGTGTAATTTTCAAGCCATGTTGTCTTAGCCAATTCTTCAAGCGTTTGAATTTACAATCAAAATGATAATGAAACTACAAGGAATATTCAAAAACTTAAGTGTATCAAAAGACTAAGTTTTAAAATTTAAATGGATGGTCCAATGCCATGTGTTTTTTTTAGACCAACACTTATGCTCTCAAGAGGATACAAAGACAAAAATCAAACTTTATTTTAAGTAATGGTTCCACATACAAACCACATAACTTGTTCTATGCTCAAAATTGAAAAACAACTTTTGACTTTGTTAATAGTGAAAGAAATATTATGGAAGTTCTAATTATAGAGGGAGGGTTATATATCATCAAATTGTAGTCATGAAGAACATAAGCAATTTGAGCTTATATGGTGACACTAGTACTATTAAAGGTGGACCCTTTCTAACCAAACTAGGCATTATACAGAAGATTTAATGATTCTAAACTCTAAAAATTACAAATCCAACTTCCAACCACTAGTGAAAAAATGAAAAAGTAAATCAAGCTATCCAAGGATAGATCTTGTACAACCTACCAAAACGTGGAATACCAAGAAACACTGCAGTTGGTGCAATTGTCTGTCAGCTTCTGGATCTGATCCAAGAACAAATCTACAATTTCCTTGCCCACTGCACTCCAAGAAAAATAGAAAATTTCATAATTTACTCTCAGTTAAAGTGGCCAAGATGATATGAAATTATTTAACATGGGGGAGTATGAGCTTACTCGTATATGGTCATGATAGAATTTTTTTGTGGTGATCCGGATTATTTTCGGCATGAAATGAGAGTGGAGATATAACATAGAAATATTCAGAGATATTGCAAGAGAGACAACAATATAACAGAGATATAGAAAAAATATAAAAAGAGTCACAGATGTACAGTAATACACGATTTCTATTAATCAAAGAAATGTACAGAGACTGTAAAAAATACAGAGTGAAAGACTCGCTAGAATGGTGGCAGCTTATCTCTGAGAAGAGATGTGACAGCTACTCGCATTCGCAAGAAGATGGTTACAATGAGGCTCTGAAGGCCTTTTTACAATAAACGGGAATGCCAAAAGTCCTAGACATCCAAAAACCTAACCCTAGGAGATGAAGCGCCAAAAGTCATGTGGGCCCCATTTGGGTAAGTTGGTGCATCAACTTCCCGGGGTCGTAACTTTTGCATACGATCTCTGTTTTAGGTATGTGATAGCTCGTTGGAAAGGTATTGTCGAGGAGATTCATTTTGGGGGCTCAATTATGCCTTCAACTATAATTGAGAACCTCGATCTCAAAAAACCTTCATTTGGACCCTCAAAATGGCCTCGGAAGTTAAAACCTGCTAAAAATAGTAAATTGCCAAAATGGCCAGAAAACTGTTTTGAGCCATTTGGAAAAGGTGGGTGACCACTGATATCCACCTGGACCAATCCTCCCTCCTTAGGAAGCAATGGTCTCCATTGCATTGAGTTCCCAGGGGAGACGGAAAAGCATTTGTTGAATCTGCATCTTGGTGAGCTGCTTGTCTTGCTGGAGAAGTCGCGCTGCTTAGTTTGTGAAAATCTGTCACGAACCTGTGGCTGGAAGGTTTGGACCTTTTTAACCAGTCTGGCTATTTTAGATGACT
>ML778027.1:313928-359001 GCA_009831015.1 Picea engelmannii
ATATATATATATATATATATATATATATATATATATATATATGTATGTATGTATGTATGTATGTATGTATGTATGTATGTATGTATGTATGTATGTATCATTTAGATATTAAACCCATAATATCTGGTTCACCATCTTTAGGTCCTTCTCTTTCTCCAAGTGTGTTCTCACAGGTTTTGTTAAGAACATAGGTAGTTTAGCGAGGTTTTTTTTATTTTTTATTTTTTATGCGTGCTCTTTTTTTTTCTTAGATTAAATAACCATACTTATCATTGAAATCCCCATCCATTTTTTTTACATTATTATGTCCACCTAATGTTGGTCCTAGTCAATAGTGTCATAAGATTCTTATTCAATATGCTTCCTTTTGTAGGAAGTATTCTTTTGTAGGAAGTATTGAAACCAATTCTTGTTTTGTTAGCTAATCTAGAAAAACATTATAATGGTGTAGGATTTCAAATATGAATCACTCCTATAGTGAAAATTTGTAACTAGTGCCCTCCCGGGATGGAGGGGGAAAATATCCTAAGACAAGAGCCTTATGGTTTTATCCTCATGACTATTGTTTTCTTTCAATGCGAATTTCCATTTTTATATTTTAATAGTATTTTTGATTGCTTTGTATCAAAATAAAATGGGTTGAAATATCTTGCAAGATTGCCTCCATTTATCTAGATAATTAGCTCATACTTTTTGTCATTAGCAGTGCACACATAGTAATCAATCAAGAAATTATTTCTTTGCTTGAAACCTCTTGCTCCTTCCCATTGCTAGTTTTCATCGAAGTTGAAATTATTGCATTTCATTTTCCTCTTGCATGGTTTAAAGAGTCAATTCGAAAAGCCATCAGTTTCATGACCACTCCTTTGAGTAACAACAACCTAAAATCAAGCATTGATTAAAATTTATCTAGCAACTTTTCTAGGGCTCTTCAAACCCATCTTAGCTTAGGTGTAGATATTTGGAATAGGATTGTCAGAACAACTTTCCAAATATGATAAACAAACATATAGCTTTGAGTTAGGGAGTGAAATCCAGTTGTTATATCACTGACTTTGGGAAGCCCTTCTAACACAAGGGTCAAGCACGAGGTTGCGTTGGGGCCAACAGAGTAATCAAACCTTCTTTGTTGGTCTTGGTGTAGTGGTTTCATGTATTACTGGGATCACTTGGGAGAAACACCTCTCTGTGAGGAAAATCTCAAATTGGATTTGGGCTTAGTTACCTTGCCCTTGCGTGTAAACCAGACTGTCGACTATCCCCCCTCTTCTTTGGTATAGTTGGTGTTGTACTGGAGATCGACGTTGGCTAGACTCACTCGAACTCCTTGGAGGTTTTCCCATTTCTCGGTGAGGTATATTTCACTAGGCCATAAGTTAGTTAAGTAGGTTGTAAACATAACTTTCCCACCTGTTGAAACTCGGCCCCTTCACGCATCGATCATGCGATGTTGGATTCCATCACCAACTAGAGATTCTTTGTGAGAAGGTTTTTTTTCATGCTTGACTCCTAGATTAATTAGTGTGTGTTGTTTGTTCTCCTTAGTAGGCCTTAGGATTGAATCTGTGCCTAGTGGCATCAGTTCCGGGGTATTTCAACCATCATCATGTCCCATTACCACCACTTGTTGGCATGTGTCATTTGACTCCAAACTTGCCCCTATAATGCCTAGATAGTATACCAATAGTAATAGAGCATAATAAAAGTGTGAAAGAGTAACACTATGGTATTTTTTATGGCCCTAAAATTCCCTACTCATGCATACATGGCATTGGCCTTCTTACTTACATAATTTGACAAATCATTGTTGAGGAACTCTATTTAAAAAACCATTTTTTAGAGAATGTACGCGGTCTGATGCACTACTGCCCGTGTACATATGCTTGTTGCATTCTAAACCGCCCACGTACATACACTAGTTGCACACTAGACAACCCTTGTATACCTCCAAAAGTTGCAAAAATTAAAAAGTTGCAAGGAATTCGATGGATTTTACGGGTTATAGTTGGTTTCCAAACCAATTCACCTGATGTAGCCCGTCCCCAAACCAAATAACTATATTTTTGTCATATAAAATGAGCTCTTGGGGTATCATTCCATAGTCAAGCATTAGAACGGTGAAACTCTTCCCAGATTTCCTTCCTTTATTTTCCCAATCATTTGCAACCTTTTGTGAGTTATTGCCTCAACATTCCCTCTCTAGCCCCTTTTCTTCCATACAATCCATTCCCTTCCCTTGAGGTGATCAGTAGATTGTGAGAAGAGGATTATTGAAGGTGCACTTGGAGAATTGTTAAGAGGATCCTGGACCAGGTTCGTGGAGCATCGGCCTGCAAGGATTGCAAGCTTCAATCTTTGTTTAATGAATAAAATAATTTGTTTTCCCTATCCCAAATGATGATGTTTTATGTCTTTTCTTTGATTTTTACATGACATTTGATATCTAACCCTAATTTATGAATATAAATAGCATGCTTGTAGCCTTGTTTTCCTAGTTGTGGATGCAAGTCATCTTTGGGAGGAGACTTGCAGCCTTGGGAGTTACAGAGTTGGAGGAGATCATCACCAAACGTTGGATAAAAGGTACGGTTACTGATTTACTCTTCCATTTCTTTCTGTTCATCTATTTTGGTATGTTTGGGGTAGTGTAGAAACTAGATTGACTTTTAGGGAGTCATTTTCTATGTCTATAATTTAAACCCTGGTATAGTTATAGGGGGATTTTTCTGCTAGTAGTAATCATTATGAGCTTACTATGATACCAATGGGATATTAGGAATGAAGTAGAACCATTGTACTAATTAGTATTATAGCTTGATAGAGAATATATGGTTTAGCTTATACAAATATGAGTCCTGGTGTTTCACATTTAGTTACATACCTTGTAAATGTTTATAGTAAGTGGAATACTAGTAATACCATTTATTACGATAGGGTTAACCATTGTAAAGGAAAAATGATAAGGAATACACAAAGCATGATTGAGATTATTGAATATACATAACATATCCATAGCTCTTATTACTTATGGAATTAGAATACAGTACTTAAACATAACGGTCATGATACTTGCTTTGTTGGATAAATTTCTATTTTCAGCACACTAGTTCAATGGGAGTTGACTGACTAGTTCTACTTTAGACTTTCTAATTTTAGACCATCACTATTATGCATGCATTCCTAAGATAGGATGTCATTGCCTATATGAGTGAATATCACTCACTCATTGAACATATCATAATATACATTGATTCTCATTCTTCATATTGTATCTCTCTTCCTTTTCTTGAAAATCTTTGTTTGTGTATGCTTTTGCTAGGTCACTTGTGCAGGTTTCCATGAAACACTGACATGGTATCATATATGAGCTGCTTGGAGCAACCCAGACAAGACAGAGAAGAAAGAAAGAGGATTTAATTATTGAGTAAATCTAGTTTCCGCCATCATTGCAACTTATCCCTATTGAAAGGTGCGACAATTGCAAACATCACAGCCTATCCCTATCGAAGAGTGTGATGGTTGCACTCACACTTAACAAAAATAATTTCTTTAGGAATCGTTGCAGCCTATAGATAGTCAAGGTGCGACATCGTCACACTGTACTCTTCACCAGGGTGTGATGATTCATTTTTTCACAATCATCGCACTTTATCCTTCTCTAGGGTGTGATGATTCAACATAGTCACACGGTATCCTTCTCTAGGGTGCGACGATTCAACTGCCCTCTAGAAAATTGGTTTTTTGTAGTAAAATAACCATATCTAGAAATCCACGATCTCGGTCGAGCTGAAATTTTTACCAGAGACGTATATCATAGGGATTCGCATGCTCACCAAAAATATCAAAAACCCACATCATATTTTAGGAGATATAGTTGTTTTTATCATATCTATAACTACCATAAAACCGTCTATCATATCTCAGAATCCACAATCTGGGTTTTTAGGATCTTTTCAGAATCAATAGAAGGGATGGAGATGATGCCACTTCTTCAATCAAGTATGGTGATAATACTCAAACCATACAACTATTTTTAATTGAATCTGAACGTCGCATTCCAACTCAAAAGAAAAGGACCGTATAATTTGATGATGGCGACAGAAACAAAACCTACATCATTGCTTGAGAAGACCAGATGGGCAAACCGTAAGGATGAGGCCACATGACTACTTCTTGATTTAATATCCGCTGATTTATGGTTTCATGTTATTGCATGCAAGACTCCAAACAAGATCTGGACCACCTTGGAAGGACTCTTTGGAAAGCAGGATGAGATGCAAGGTCATATGCTCTAGGTAGAGTTGAATACCTTAGACCCTAAAAGTTTTGATAATATACAATATTTCTTTACTAAATTTAATTTTGAGCTTGGGTGAATGTGGTATTGACAAGTCTACACAAGAGAAACAACTTATTCTAACAATCTTGGCCAAGCTAGAACCAGAATACGTTGTATATGTCTCCAATTTCCATTCTGGCAGATGTCGTTTTGGAACAAATTTGAAAATTCCTACGATGGCTCAATTCATTGAGTCTCTCACACAATAGCAGTCAAAACTCATACAGATGGGCCTCATGAAATATCCCAAAGCACATGCACTCACCATACATGATGGAAAAGGATCATCCAAACTGAACGGGAAGGAGAAATAGAATGAGAAGGAGGGATATTCCAAACCCTTTAACGATTCATCAAGTTCCAAAGACTCTTCAGATTCTAAGAAGAAGAAGAAGGGAAAGCAGTGCACTTACTTCAATAAAACAAATCATGAAGAATCCACATGCATGAAGAAATAGATCGATCTTATGGCACAGACACTTCAATAGAAAAACCTTGGAAACTTCATTCCAGAGGGAGTTAAGAAGAAGAAGGAAGAATACCATGATCCTAACAAAGGTAATCATCATGCTCTTGTTGCAGTTAATTCCTCATCTGATTCATGGATTATATATTATGGTGCATCCCATCATATGGAAGCTAAAGAGGAAGTTTTCTCTTCTTTGAGTCCATGCTCAAGACCCCCTATTCTCATAGGGGATGATACTCCAGTAGCAGTAGCAGGAGAAGGGAGAGTGGAACTCCACAATGGTAGTTTTGAGAATGTTTTACATGTTCCAAATCTTTCTATGAATCTTCTCTCAGTTTATTAGATCACTTAGAAAGGTAAAAAGGTTGAATATACATCAGATTTAGTTTCAGTAATTGACATGCATGACAATTCCATCATTGCAATTGGTGAGGTGGATCACAAGTCAAGGTTGTATAAATTCACTAAGTTTTCTAATGATGACTCATATTTTCTACTTACACATAAGGAGAGTACTTTGCGTGCACCTCCAGTGCAACATGCATACACTCTTGTGCTTCCATCAGTTTTAGACATCAGAGATGATTCCATACACTCATATTATGTACATGGAAATAAGAAGGTAGTACAGTCAGATAAGAAGCCAACACTGAAGCTTCAATAGATGCCCAATAAGGCACAATTCACACTTCAGGAAACAGGTATCCTTGTAGGGAATCCATTGGATTCAAGGAGGACTCAATCTCGGCATGAGGATCCTTCTCATGTACTTTCATCTTCTAAACCAACAATGCCCAAGCATTACTATATGGTTCAATATTTTGATCCACATACCTACAATGAGGATGTTGGCAATCCACTATGGGAAGCAGCCATGCAAAAGGAGTATTACTCACTCCTAAAGAATCAAACTTGGCATCTGGTTCCACTTCCACCAGAAAGGAATATTTCCAGGTGCAGATGGGTCCATAGGATCAAGAGGTACAAGGCTAGATAGGTTTCCAAAGGACTTCATTAGATCCATCAAGATTTCTACATATTCACGAAGAATTTCAGTGAGCAAAAGTTTTAGACTTTGTGGGATCATCTTGCAGTGAAGAACATAGTTGCCTAGCAGCTTCCTTTTCTTCTTTTGATGCATTGTCTTTTGAGGGGGGGTTTTGTTCCCACGTGGTTTTCCCTCTTTCCTCATTTTTATTTAGTGTTCATTAGTTGCATTGGACATGAGCAACTAATATGGCCTAGTAGTCGAAACTCATTTTTTACTCCATAGTGATGTTCAGGGGGGGTGTTGGAGAAATTTCTATTTTCGACACACTAGTTCAGTGGGAGTTAACTGACCAGTTCTATTTTAGACTTTCTAATTTTAGACCATCCCTATTATTCATGCATATCTAATATAGAATGTCATTTCCTATATGAGTGAATATCACTCACTCATTGAACATATCATAATATACATTGATTCTCATTCTTCATATTGTATCTCTCTTCCTTTTCTTGATAAGCTTTGTTTGTGTATGTTTTAGCTAGGTCTCCTGTGCAGGTTTCCATGAAACACTGACATGCTTGTTATGATTTAATTATACATAGTAGCTTACTCTAAACCATTTAATACCATTTTGATTGATATCATGGTTAATTAGGGTAATGTCGTATGTTCAAAGCAATGCAATCCTATCGGTCAATTTGGTTAATCTTATGTGCAAAGGTACTTATTTTGGCCTTCCATGCATAAAAAAGTGGAAGACTATATCATGACATGTTCACATTGTAGTCAAAGAAAACTTACAAACAAAGAGCTTGGGTTGTAAAAACCTTTGCCAATTCCCTTCATGGATTTTTTTAGTGGTTATCCTACCACCCAATGAAAACATGATTGAATCTTTGTAGTACTATACAAATTCTCGGAGAAGCTAGTTTTATTAACTTGCCACAACACTATTGGTGCCTCTAAAGTTGTCAAACTCTTATTTTAACATGTATGGAGTAATTTTAGCTTACCTTTGGCCATCATTAATTATGATCGCAACTCTCAATTTCTCAATCACTTTTGGAAATCATTATGGAACCTTTTAGGTTGTCAATTACTCTTTTCTATATTTTTTCAAACCCAGAAAAATGGTCAAATTGAGGTAGTTAGTTGCAACTTGGTTCATTCTTACTACATCTATCATCAACAAAGAAATTAGTGGAATCAATACCTTCATGTATTTCAACACAACTACAATAGGGCCACTCATGTCTCTATTGGGCACTCCCACTTTGAGTTTTTCTTTTGGTTTTCAGTCTCTTGCCCCTTCAAATTTTCTTTTGCTCTTCCAGATCCATCCACCTTCAACTAGTACAAGGAACAATATAAATCTTCTTCTTTTATGCAAAACTTGACCAAGATAGTTAGTCTAACAAGATCCTTGTCCTCTATGTGTTTTCACATAAGGTTCAAGTTTGACATGTGGTTGTAGATTTATTTGGAAATACATTTTATTTTCTCTACAACCTTCCTCAACCAATCAAGTCTTCCTATATCCCCAAGCATGAGGTCTAGGCAGTGTGCAACGCATGGGGTCTAGAAAATGGTTGGGTGTTTCTCCTCGAACATCTTACTGGTATAAACATATTTAGAGGCATTATCAATGATGACATGTACAATAATTTGTCACACTCACCTCCACATTACTTCATTCAAAATCTAAAATAATAGATGTGCATTCTTCACATCACTAGAAGCATTCACCGATCTCAAAAACATATTTCCTCATGGAAAATAAAAGAAGAATTTAATTATGGAGAAGACTTTCCATCAATCCATCTATCATATGTGATGGTACATCCCACTTTGGTACATGAATCTTTAATCTCTCTCAAGTCATCATTTATGTGTTTGACTTCATTCTGTAAAAGTGCCCCCCTCAAGTCATGAAAATTAGGGACTTCGAAGCCTGAATCACATGCAACTATGGCATGTAACATAAATTGATAATAATGTGTGGTAAGAATTAAAGGAATATTTTCATCATACCACCAGTTTGTTGTGTATTGAAAAGTTGCTTCCTTGTATTGCTTCTTCCACTAGCTATTGATGGTGCACTGAGAGCTAGGGGTGGTGAGGGTGAAAAAAATGCATCTAGATGCATCTTTGATCCAAGTGTTTCATCAATAGAAGGTTGAGAAATAAACTGAAAGGGATTCCTAACAGAACAACTAGTGGAGGATGCTTGACAACTAGGGTTTACACTTCCACTCTCATTAATGGGAATCTCCCCCTTTCCCTATCTTATCATTAATCTCTTTTTTCTTGGATTCTTCCACATTCATATCATCAACATAATATTGCATTAGGGATTTCATTCACGACTTTAGGGAATGCTTCCACTTGCCCTTGTATGCTAGCTAAGTGTTATTTCACCATATGTATTCCCCCTTTGATTTCCTTCTGACAAAATTTGCATATACATTTCCCATAAACCTCTTCACAATGGCTCCATACAGGGTCTCTCATTTTCCTGGGGGTGATGATAATGTCTCAAAAAATGAAAATATCTGCAATTTCAAAATTGTCCTTGATTATTCATTAAAACAGAACTCAACAATTTATAGAAACAATCAAGGATTGAAAAAAAATCCGCATATCTTCAAATGGACACAATAATTCAATCTAAAATATCCTCCAAGCTTGTAGTGTTATGTAGATAATTGATTTGGATTCTCTATCCACCAATATCAACCCACAAAAAGTGCTAGATTAGCTCCACGTTCACATGAATCAACTCTCTTAGCCACAACTTTGATATCTTCAAATGCTCACTAATGATCAAGGAGAAGAGTGTTGGGTAAATAGATTGGTAGGCATCATTATATTGCGTTGGATTAGGATTAAAAGGGGGCACCTTTTCTTTCAATTTTTTTTTGTTTTTATGTTTCTGTCGAGCCACAGGTATGACTGGTTTCAATCATCACTGCCCTATTTAAAAAAGCACTAGTCCAAATTAATCCCAATTCAAGATTTTTCAAGAACTAGAGCATTTTGGCCTAGCCAATTTGGACTTTCATCTCATTGACTCCAATAAAACTGGTGAATGAATCCTAGTTGAGTGATTCTATTAATCAACCTTGTTATTAAATCAAAATGAAAAAAAAACATATTAAATCAAAATGAGTGATTCTTTCATCTTTTAAAGTTATTAAATCAAAATGAAAAACATATTAAAAGCATATAAATGTACAAAGAGACCAAAATTGGGCCTGTAACTCAACCAAAACAATGTTACATCACTCAATGATGTATTCTTATAGAAATTAAATCAACAATATCATCCATTCTAGAGGATTTGTTCAATATATCTATAATAGATCCTTTACAATAATCACAAAACATATATGTAATCTACTTTAGATACCCAGAGGATTAAATCCATTGTAAAATAATTGTAGAAAAACAATGGACATAATCACTTTATTCATTATCCACTTCTTTGGCCACAAATCTACATTCACTTTGTTTGTTCACATTTTCTTTCATATTTTATTTCTAATCCTGATATGTAAATAAACATGTCTTTGTCAAAGGACTCACCGAAAACATGTCCTCGGTTCAAGGGTATTAATCCCAACTTTATCTCTTACCTTCTATAGAATGGAATGTATATAAACTTTCACTATCAGTGAAATAGCCATTGACCTTGCTAGTGCTTGGGTTCTTCCTAGAAGCACCATAAAACTGAATTCTAACAAAATCTGGTAGAATGATGTCAATACTGGTGAGGAGCACTAGGTTTCAGAGGGGCCATTTTAGGTTTACATCCGAAAGGGATGAACATACCCAAGAAAAATAACATTTGAAACATTGTGGGTTGTATCATATATTATTTTTCATCACTTCTTTAGGGGGCATTTACATCAACATTGAAAACTAAGTACTAAATCTCAAGCAAGTTATTTCCATACTAGGAATTTCATGATCAAAAATCAATTATTTTATTTATAAATAAATAGTTCTTAAAAAGAATATTGGAAGAGAACTTTAAAGTATACAAACATGGAATCATTGGGGGCATCAATGGAGAAAATACCCCACACAATTCCTACCAACAATACAATGATCTAATATTGAGCATGTGCATCTTGTCCAATGTTGATAATGGACAAGGTTGTCCAAGGGGATAGTCCACAAGTAAACCTCCCCATCCTTCATCATGCATAATGTAACGATATTCCCTTATATAGCAACCATGTAACAAAGAGATATGACTTAAATAAAAAATATCAACATAGCAACCTCCTATGAGAACAAAATATCAGGCTTAAAGAAAAAATAGTTCTACAAATGAGTATGTCAAGTGTCTCCCAAGATGCCTCGCGCATTCAATGATGTAAGTTTGAAATTCATGGGCATACTTCATCAAGTGCCTACTTGAGGATTTCATAGTTTTTAGGCGTATCCACATTGCTTATCATGAAAATTTTACCAAGAGTGTTAGGGGTAAGGTCAAAAGGTAACGCACAAATCATAAAGAGAATTTCAATCATTGGATCTCCTTCCTAAACATTGTATGTGCAAGCTTTAGTGATAGTTTTATACTACAAGCAGTCACATATATAATTAAGAAGCATAATTAAGGAGATTTAGCATAATTTCTTGGTCCTAAAGAGAATTTACAATTTTTTCATTTTAAATGATTTTCTTGGTGGGCCTTTCACTCTCAGTAAACTTCATAATAAAAGCATGCTCATTATTTCTTCATGTTTCTATGGTTATCTTGTCAATTGTCTAGAAATTTGGCTTGTCCTTGAGGGCTTGTCTAAAATCTCAAGAAACGAGGAAACAAAGGTATATGACCCATTTTTCTTTCTTGCTTCTTCAACAACCAACAAATGTTGAGTTCTCAATTGACTAGTTGCAAGCATTCTCCTTTGTTTCTGTACAGTAACTGAATTGATGGACTATGTCAGACCGTGTTACAATTATAACAATTGGATGCGGCTGGTCCGGTACATGCGAAGTATGCGGAGATATTCACTCATCGCAAATTATATATAGCTAATAAACAATGATAAAAATAAGGAGGCGACTATCTATATTGATGGAAGACCTAAAGCTTCCTGCAATATCGCAAGGTTTATAAACAACACACGACCCGAGACAACAAACAAGCAACTGAATTTCATATATGAGGGATTCAAAGGGAATCAGGTAGTCGTGTGCACATTAAAAATATAGTTCACGGGGAAGAGTTATTAGTGGATTACCATTTGAATTGAATAGAAACATCGACTAATAGTGTGTGGGTACTTATACAACGCCTCTTTAAGAAACCTCTACTTATTGCATTATATTTTTTGTATCTTTAACAATGTTTTAAATATTTCATGGTCCCAAATTGAGAATAATGTGGGAGGTTGATCGTGGAAAAGTGTCAGCCGCAAAACATGTAAACGATTAACAATTTCGATTTACACTTAATGCAAATTTTATTATTAATTTATATAATTTTATTTGTGTGGCAATCAATTTTTTGTTATCATTAACAATTTTTTAAATGTTTCGGGGTTCTAATTATATTATAATGTGATAGGATGATCGTGGAAAAGGGGAAACTACAGAACATGTAAATAATTAACAAATTTGACTTTGATTTTACGTGAATTTTATTATTTGTTTATATAATTTTATTTGTGTGACGATTAGTTATTTCATTTGTTTATATAACTAAAATAACATTGATTTTGTTGAAAAATGTAGTATGAAAGACGTGATGATCATGATTCCCCCAATGAGGAGGAGTTGTATTCATCCCTTGATCCAATGGTAATGATTAAAAAGAAGATTATTAAAGAGAACAAGGAACTTGCTTGCTTGTTAGACCGTGCAGATGAAACTCCTGATGTCATAGAAAGGACCAATATGGTTATGACACAGCTTAGGACATATCAGGTAATAACCATAATTTAAAGTGAATTTTTTTATGTACTAATAAGTTCAATTATGATACTTTGTTTTTTAACTTTTACATTATCTAATGAAAAAACATTTTCTTTCTTATATAGAGATGTTTGGAGCATGTTCATCCTAGTGTAGTGGCTTTGCATAGATGTCATGGAGTCCTGACACAGGTCATCATATAGCTACTATATTGTTTACTTCTCCACCTTTAGATGGGAGCCATGACACACACCGTCAGGCATCCACATAGTGGTTAGGCTCTAGAGATGGTGACAGAGATGAGGCTGATGATGTGGTTGATATGGGTGCATTTCCTGGAGCTAGATGTGTGACCAGCATGGGGACCCTTCTGTGCACATTTTTTTTTGAACAATAACAAACTTCCATTAAAACAAATAAGACTCCAAGGTATTTTTTCATATTTTAACTATTTCATGTTGTCCATCTCAAACATAAATCGTCTAGATTATTATTTTTAAATTAATGATAATATTTTTTTACGCGTAGGAAATGACCATTTTTATAGGCACCTGGAGAGTAAGGCCTTGTTGATTTTTGGGGAAACCGTACACACGAGGTGGAATTGCAAGAATTCCAACCTCAAAAAGGAACTCTTAGATTATCTTGAAGGCCTCTTTGGAGTAGATACCTTCAATAAAAAAATTGTTACCTCTGCAATGAGCGAATATTTAAAATGTACGAGGGATGTGTATAGACAAAACTTGGTAGTCAACCCTAGGTATGAGCGCACTCCTTCGATTCCATAGGGGGAGTGGAAAGCGCTCATTGATTATTCAAAAGAAAATAAATTGAGAAAAATAGGAGAACAAATAACTGGTACCCCAAGGTAAATTACAATATTTTGAATTCAATACCTTTAATTTTTTTTAGATCTAAATAAAAGTGTGGTATATAACATACTTGAAACTTTTGATGATAGGTTTCCTGACACTTCGAAGGAAACTAGAGCAAGGATTTCCAAACATGGAAAACACAGGCTAGGCCAAGGCGACTACTTGATGTTACAATCACGAATCATAAGTACCCAAAAATCTTAACAATATTATTTGTATCGCCTTACAACTTTTAGGTAATTACATCAAATAACATTAAAAATACATACTCTTATGCAATGCAGAGCGATGACTTTGGAACTAAAACCAAGGAGGAAGACCTCCAACTTGGTTACAAGTACGACTATAAAGGTGTCATTGATTGTAGGAAAAACATGGGGCAAACCCCAAGATCTAGTTTGCAGGATAAGGTAATTAAAAATCAGTCCAAATTAACATTTCATTACTTATAAAATACATAAATGTTTGATATCGTACATAACTTTAATTTCTTACTTTGTTTTAATCAGGGGAGCAACACTATCAACGAAAACATTAGTATTGGACAACAGTGCGTTGATAGTGTAGCAAGACCAGAATATCATGGTGCTCCGGAGAAGCCCCATCCCAGTGGGGTGCAGCCCCACGATGTTTCTATGACTGAGGCCCACGACGGTAAAATGGTTGTATATTAATCATATACTTAATAATTTTGTACTTATAAATTTTGTACTTCTATTTTTTATTACTTATACATTTATAGTTTTGTCCTTATAAATTTTTTCGTTTCAATGGTAGAGAATGTCGTAGTTGAGCCTCCTTGGCCTGAAGATCAGGAGTACATGGCATCCATTCCAATGGTTCCCACTAGTGGACCAGGTAAATAATTACATTGCAGAGGTTTTTTTAAATATTAATGAACTACTTCAATGATATTTAAAAATTGGCCATATACATTTAATATTTTTTGTTGTTGTAGGCGATGGCCCCTCAAAGCAACCTCCATGTCATGGGTACGATACTAGGCATTCTTGGCATGAGAGGAATGAAGCAACATCATTTGGTGAATATCCCCTAGAAAACAAAGACATGGAGGTTGATGATGAATTATTTAAGAACTGGACTAGAAAACTAAAGAAGACTAAAAGAAAATTATGATGTATAATAACTGTATAAGACATATTGATGTACATTATATAGCTAGTATATTTGGAATATATTTTGGATGATAAATATTATTTATAAAAACTCTTTTTTATGACATATTCCTTTGAATTATAAACCTCATTTATAGATTTACAATCACTTTTTATCAATTTTGAATATTTTTTATGCATATTTTTTTATTAGAATATAGATTGGGTATTGGGGAATTAAGAGTGGTGTGAGGGGGGGGGGGGGGGGGGGGGGGGNGGATCTTCCACCTTCACGTGGTTGGCCCTATTCAGTAGAGGAAAATTTATTGGAGCCCTTTATTCTTGGAGCAAACCTCTCTTGATCCAACGGAGCAGCAACGTAGTCAATGTTGACTTTGGTGTTTCTCCTTTAGATCGAGGGAGGTTTGCTCTAAGATCAGACAACTCCAATAAATTATTCTTGAAACCAAGAGGAGATTATTCAGGCCATCGCATCTGAGATGTGTGTGTGTGTGTGTGTGTCACTATTTAATCTCCTCTCATATGGTTTTTCCAAAAAAGAATATCGATGGTGTTTACTATTTGCAACCTTGTCGATTTTAATTTCTATTAGGATTTATTGACATGTCTTAAAAGTATTTTTTAGTTTTTACTAAAAACTAAATATAATTCTATTTTTATTTACTACAGTATGAAGTTCGCGCATTTGTAGATGCTCTATATGTTGTACCAATGGCTCATGGAAAAATTAGTGGAATCCAACCTATTGATACTTTGACAACAATAAAGGCTCAATAGGATAGGGTATGCATTATAGTCTCTTTTTCACAGGACAAGGTATGCTCTTTTCACATCCATGAGTCTATTTGTGTGGCATCTACTCTCTTTTGAAAGTTGAAACTCACTCCAAAATTATTTGATTTTTCTTGATGCTCGATTCTGACACTTATGTCGTATGATGTACACACTTTCATGGTTGTTGGCACTATTTTCTTGTCCACCATTAGCTTCCACTATTTTCTTGTTCAACCATGTTTTATTCTTAACTATATTATATGTATTCAATTGTGTTGTGTGTGTCTATATGCCTTGAAACTTACCACAAATGGATTCTATTGAATGAGAAGTTCCTTGAAATCGATAAGAATGGTCATTAGGTACAACTCATTGAAAGGGTATTGGAATGGAAAAGGACGACAATTATGAAGAAAAACTTACGTCTTTGAAACACAATGAATATTCCAAGTGTGAATTTTCTTAGAGATATTTGTTAGCCTCTATAATTAGGTGGAAGCTAGGTCAAGATATGACTTTCGATTTGATACCACCCTTTCCTTATCCATTCTAGTTCTAGAAGCTAGTTTCTATCTATGGTTCTAGAGAGATTGCATCGACAAATGCTTCAATATATTGAAATGTTCCTTTTCTTCTTCAATGAGTGCCTTCCAAGCACCACACATTGTATATGGTTCCATGGAAAGGTTGCAGGTGGTTTACGTGTGTGTGCTATGTGGGAGTATGGAGGGTAGGGTAATTTAGAATAAAACTTAAATAGTTGGAGGGATTTACCTTATTATGTATGATAAAATATTATATATATATAATAAAAAGTTATATTCAAGAGGATATGTGACTAAGGTAAGTTAACCTACCCCAATAGGATAAATATTGAGAAATAAAAATAAGATTGGTTGGAACCCATAGCTCCAACTTGGATTTCTATGAGAATATTATCTATTATACTATTGATTTGTTTGAGGTGTCAAATAGGACATTATCTATTGGTTTATTGTCTACAGTTAAAATTCATACAAACGGAATAGTATAATCGTTTTTCATTTTTTTTAAATAATCATATCCCATCGCTCTCATGACGATCTCGTATCATCGATGGTATTGATAGTTCGTCGCAACGATTCGTCCATAGTATTTATAGTTTTTCGCTCGTGACAATCTCCGTAGGTCGTCTCGCTCATGACGACATCCTTGGGTCGTCTAGCTTGCGATGATCACCTTAGGTCGTCTTGCTTGCGATGAGCACCTTAGGTCATATCGTGTGCGACGAAATCCTTGGGTCATCTCACTTGAGACGATTTCCTTGGATTGTCTCGCTCGCGAAGATCTCCTTGGGTCGTCTCGCTAGCGACAATATTATTAGATTGTCTCTCTCACGATGACATCATTGGGTTGTCTCTCTTGCGACGATCTCTTTGGGTCATCTCTCTCACAACAATATCGTTGGGTTGTCTCACGTGCGACGATATCCTAGGTTCGTCGCAATTTCCACGACATGTGTTGCGGTGTTGGGGGGTTCCAAGCTTCGTCTCCATCTCCAAGACATAACATCGCAAGGGCATCGAAATGACCATCGCAAAATGGCCCAAATTCACTAGTGTGGAGACACCAAACCATATTTTCAATGTTTTGCAAGCACCCACTTTCCAGGCACCAACCTGTTACACAGATGAGAACATCAATCCTCAACCTTGCACCACCCACCTCTCTAAAATAAATAAGTTACTCAATGTTTGATCAGTCTCAAAATATCTTCATCATAGACAACAAAACCAATATCATATTTATCGTTTATGTAGTTGTTATTCCTATAGATCGAATTTTCATGTAATCAACATTTCCTATAATCCAATTTTTCTATAATATGTTATTTCTGTATATCAACCTTTCCTGTAATTTGTTATTCATGTAGATTGGTCTTTCTTATAATTTGTTATTTATGTAGATCAGTCTTTCCTCTAATATGTTATTCCTATAAATCAACTTTTACTGTAATCTGTATTCCTACAGATCGACTTTTCCTATAATTCGTTATTCCTACATATCTATTTTTCCCGTAATATGCAATTCCCATAATCTGGTTTTCTTGTAATCTGTAATTCACGTAGATATTCCTTTTCCGTAATCACAAATATTTTTTCTTGTAACTACATATTTTTTTTCCTGTAACTATTGATTTGTTTTTCTTGTAACTGCAGAACTGTTTTTCCTGTAATTATAGATCTATTTTTCCTGTAACAACATATATTCTTTTCCTATAACTACAAATCTATTTTTCATGTAATTGCAAATCTTTTTTTCCTATAACTGCGTATCTATTTTTTCTGTAATTATAGATCCATTTTTCCTGTAACTACTATTATTTCAGAATATGAAATTCCTGCAGTTATTTCTCAAACCTTCTCACAACATGGAGGTTATACATACTCCTCAAATCTCCCAAAAAAGAGTCATACCATACTTCTCAACTTTGCATAATTACTTAATTACAATCAAGAGTGGTTTCTATTTAGGGTTAAATTACATACCTTTCATATTGCAACATAGATTCAGAAACCCTTATGCGGTCTCATTCCTAGCTCTCTGATCTTCAATATAGCTGCATTCTTTCCTCTAACCACTCTTATTCCTCTGATATGCTCCTTTTTCCTAACTCAGATCAACTTACACCTGTTCACACTTCACCTTCACCCATACTCTTCAAATTGATAAAATATTTGTACTTGTTCTTGTAGTGTTTTTTTTTCCCATAGAAAAATCATTACTATGGTATAATACCATGGTATTTTTCTTGACCATGTCAAGACCTTGACCATATCAATAGACCATTTAAGATTTTCTTCCATAAAGAATACTTGTTGTCAGAGCAACATCAACAATAAATAATCCCATTTTGACAAAGTCAATGTGATCACGTCCTTTCCTTAGCCAATTGTTACCACTAATTCAATACTCGAATCCCAAGTTCCTGTAATCAATGCGTTGTTACCGGAATCCTAAATTCCTACAATTGACACGTTATTACCAAAAAATTAGTTATTACCGGAATCCTAAATTCCTTTAGTCAACACGTTATTAACTAAATTTCAATTATTACTAGAATCCCGAATTCTTGCAGTCGACATGTTATTACCATAATTTCAGTTATTGCCAGAATCCCAAACTCCTGCAGTCGACACGTTATTATGGAATTTAAGTTATTACCATAATCCTTAATTCCTATAGACAAACGTGTTGAATATGAAACTAATAGAATCTACAATACCAATGATCTCAAATAATGATGCAGGAGCATTGCCAGGAAGCACAAGTGGAGGACAGCTAGATATACACCAGTGCACATTTTGAAGACATTTTGAAATTCAAAAGAAGAAACATTAATGTAATAGCTAGAAGGATGTAGTTTCTTTTATGTTTTGGGAATTGTAATACAGATCTTGAGTGTTTGCTCTCATCTGTCGGTTATGGACATTTATTGTAATAAATGTAAAGTAGATGGTAGTATTTAATTCGATGAGATAGCTTAGAGTAGTAGGAGGGAAAACTCAAGAAGACTCCCTCGTATGGATCGTATTATCATTCTCATTGTGAAGAGTTGTAAAGTTAGAGAGCATAGGAGAGCAGAGAAGAACAGAGATTGTAGAAGTGGTACGAGAAGATAGTTGTTGTTATTGAAGACCATGTACAGAAGTACTTGAATTAATATAAGAATGCTTTGATCCAATTTCATGGTGTACTATGGTTGTTGTGTGTGTATCTATTGAATGGTATGTTTACAACTTGCTTATATTCTATGTTATACATTTGTTTCAATGTTGTGTGTTTATGCGATTTCATGTTGAATGTATGAAGTCTGTGAGAAGAATATAAGTTTCAATTTCTTCTCTACTTGATAATTCCTACAAGGAGTGCAGTGAAAGTTCGCAAAGAGTGCGATGACAAATTTTGAGTTTATCTCAGAAAGCTCAGGAGAGACACTGTTGAACTTATACTAGCGAAAGTGCAAGTATAGCACAGATTCGTGCAAGGTGTGCGCAAGTTGAGGTCCAGTCTTAGACTTTTCCAACCCAAGAGAGTGGTTGAAGAACTTTTGTTTCCATGAATGCTCGGGATTTAAGTTTCAGATAACCATAGGTTATTGTGAAACCAGAAGGAGTGCGTGTAGGATTCCCTAGAACCCAAGAGTTTACAACGAGAATTCAAGCTCAGGAAGGATAGACACTTGGAAGAGTCCAAAGGAAGGACGTGGGTCAAAGTCACCTCGTGAAAGAAAGCTCAGAAGGGTTGATGCCAAGGTAATTGGCAAGGAGTCATTGAGAGCCTGGAAAGATGGTAGAAATTCCCAGAGGGAGAAGCGTTGATATCCATGGGCCGTTCGATCTAGTAACTCTGCGAGGAGGATAAGGGACAAGAGTCGTTCAACACTCTAAATCTCAAGAGAGATAGTGAGTCGTTGATCTAAGAGAAGATAGAGCCATTGATTCCATTCTTTGAGAAAGATACTTTGGGAAATCAGAGACCGAGAATCTATAGAACAAAGGACACTGCTTTCGAAAATCCTGCAACGTGAACCTCGGATTCTCAGAAGAGGATCTGGACCGTTTGATCATGGGAGTCTCAGACTGTTGATCTGAGGTGATTGAACTCAGGAGTTCATGGTTTTGGAAGTTCGGAGGTCGAAAGAATTAGGTGACTCACAATAGAACACCTGAGGTCGTGAAGTGCGAAGCGCCTTTTGGTTAGGCCTATGGTCACCTCCTATGGTCACGTGGAGTGGAGGCTTGCGCCTAGTGCTTGTTCACTTGGGAGAAGTTTGGGAAAGGACCTATGGTTTTATTTGTTGAAGGTTCTAGTGGGGACCCAAAAGGCCATTTCATTATAGAGAAGATTGAATATCCATAGACAAGTAGGTCAGTAGACCCTGCCGAGGTAGGGGCTCTGTGTCAGGTGGTATCAAAGTTAACAACTATTATTTTCTATAGAGGGAAGACAGATGATAGTTTTTATTGAATTCTGCATGGACAGATTGAAACAATTCTACAAAGGAGACGTCCAACAAGAGATTTACCTGATCCATTCGTGGAAAGGGAAATGAGAGAACTTCGTGCTCGATTGGATGCTATGGAGACAACATAGAGGCAAACACCTAATATCAGAGATATCAATGAGGCTGTAAGAGAGAACAAAGAAGAAAATGAAGAAGTTGTAGTCGAAGATTTTGCAGAGGAACGTCTGCTAAAAGTTGTTGCAAGGATGGGTGCCAGAGAAAAGTTGGACATCCCGATGTATGAAGGAAACTTGGATGTTGAGGAGCTACTATATTGGTTTAGAGCTCTAGATAAATACTTCGACTATGAGAATATTAAAGAAGATAAGAAAATTAATCACACTGTCACTAGGCTAAAGGGACATGCATCACTGTGGTGGGATGAACTGTAGGTTGATAGGTGTTGAAAAGTCAAACAAAGAATTAAAAGCTAGAATAGGATGGTTGCTAAGATGAAAGCTAACTTCATACCCAGAGATTACCAAATCAATATGTTTAGGAGAATGCGTAATTTGAGACGGAAAGGGATGACAGTGAAGGAATACACTAAAGAATTCTACAATCTTAACATCAGAGTTGGTCATCACGAGAGTGATGATGAAAAGGTCACCAGATATATGAATGGCATGAGATATGAGATTTAGGATGAAATGAGCATGGTGATGATAAAAAATGTAGAAGATCCTTATCAGGTTGCTCTGAAGGTAGAAGATAAATTGGGTCGAAAGCAAGGTCAAAGGGGCAGAGGTAGAAGTTAGAGCAGAGGCAAAGTAGTTTCCTAGGACAGAGTACAAAATCCCAAGGATGAAGAGAAGAAACCACATAACCATCTAGAAAGGGCAGGAAGTTCACAAGGAAGTCAGTATGCCAATAGAAACACTTTTCCTCGAGCAAGAGGAAGAGGAAGAGGCAGAGGAGGTGAAGTAAAGTGTTTTGTCTGTGGGAAGATAGGGAACAAGTCCTGGGAATGTCCTGAGAGAAAAAGAGATGGAGAAGGCGAAGCTCACATTTCGGAAGCACAAAGGCGAAATGTTGAGGCAGAAGATGCAGAAGGTGGGAGATCCTTAATGATGAGGAAAATTCTCTTGAAGCCAGAGAAAGAGATGGAGAATCTAGTCCAGAGGAATAGTTTGTTTAGGAATACTTGCAAGGCCAAGGATAGGGTATGCAAGGTGATAGTTGACAGTGGAAGCATGGATAATTTAGTATCCACAAAGATGGTGGAGAAGCTGGAATTGGAGACAGTTGCACATCCGAGCCCATATAAAGTTTCGTGGTTGCAAAAATGACATCAGGTAACAGTCACTAAATGATGTTTAGTTGAATTTAAGAAAGGGTGTTATAGAGATGAGATTTTATGTGATGTAATTCCCATGGATGTCTATCATCTTTTGTTTGGGAGGCCTTGGAAATATGACATAAATGTTATTCATGATGAAAGAAAGAACACTTACACCTTGGAGAAGAATGGTAGGACGCATATGTTGCTGCCAATTGAAGACAAGAAGGTGAAAGCATACGCAAGCAATACTATACTTCTCATGAGTGGGAAGGAACTTCTCGATGAAGTCAAGAAAGATGAAGAAATGTAGTTTGTTGTGTTGAGAAAACCTAGAGTCATCTTGACCAGTACTTCAGTAGATGATCTACTTGAGGAAATCCAGGAACTACTGGAGAATTTCGTTGATATAGTGGTGGACGATTTGCCTTTTTCATTGCCGCCCATTAGGAATATAAGTCATCACATTGACCTTATACCAGGAGTGAGTTTACCAAACAAAGAAGTGTACATATTGATGTCGTGAGAGAATGAAGAAGTTAAGAAGCAAGTCCAGGATTTGATGGACAAGTGGTTGATTAGAGAAAGCTTGAGTCCATGTGTTGTGCCAACAGTGTTAAGTCTAAAGAAGGATGGTGGATGGAGAATGTGTACAGACTCGAAGGCTATAAAAAAAATCACCATCAAGTACAGATTTCCTTTACCCAGGATGGATGACTTGATGGATTGCTTGAGTGGGGAAAAGTTTTTTTGAAAAATTGATTTGAAGAGTGGATATCACCAGATTAGGATGAGGGAAGGTGAGGAATGGAAGACAACATTCAAGACGAATGAAGGACTGTATGAATGGTTTGTCATGCCATTTGGCTTGACGAATGCACCAAGTAATTTTATGAGATTGATGAACGAAGTCTTGAAATATTTCATTGGTAAGTTTGTAATTGTGTATCTTGATGATATATTGATCTTCAGTAAGACTAAGGAAGAACATTTGAGACATTTAACTTCAGTAATGAGGAGGTTGCAACAAGAGAGGTTACTTATAAATCTGAAGAAGTCGTCTTTCATGAAGTCGAAACTCATTTATTTGGGTTTTGTGATCTCTTCGAATGAGTTGAAGATGGATCCTAAAAAGATAAAGCAATCAAAGAATGGCCATCACCAAGGAATATATTTGAAGCCAGAAGCTTCCATCAACTAGCCAGTTTTTACAGGAAGTTCATCAGAAATTTTAGTGGGATTTGTGCGTCGATGATAGACACAGTCAAGAAGAGAAAGAATTATTTCCATTAGACAGAGGAAGCGGAGAAAATTTTTAAGTTGTTAAAGGAAAATATAACTGGACAACCAGTTCTGGTTCTGCCAGATTTTAGTAAAACATTTCAAGTGAGATGTGACGCAAGTGGATTTGCGATTGGAGCAGTCTTGAGTCAGGACAATAGACCAGTTGCATACTTCAGTGAGAAGCTGAATGAGACCAAGATGAAATATTCCATGTATGATAAAGAGTTTTATACAATCATACAGGCGTTGAAGAAATGGAGGCACTACCTGGTTCCAAAAGAGTTTGTTTTGTATAGAGAAAACCAGGCCTTACAGTTTGTAACCAGACAGGAAAAACTAAACCAGAAACACGCAAAATGGGTTGAATTTATGCAAAACTTTACTTTTTTTATAAATCACATTTATGGAAATGCTAACAAGGTTGTTGATGCATTGAGCAAGAAATGTTTGATTCTGCATGAGTTTCGAGTGAAGACCTTAGGTTTTGATAACCTTGAGGAAATGTACAGAGATGATTCAGATTTCAAGGACACTTATGAAGCATGTGAGAATCTTGTTTTGAGAGACAGAAGCCAATGGACCGAATACTTGATTCAGGATGGATTGTTGTTCAAAGGAAATCAGTTGTGTATCCCGAAGAGTTTTATGCGTGAAAACCTTTTGAAGGAAAAACATAGTGAGGGATTGGCTGGACATTTCGGCCATGATAAAACATTTGTGCAACTAAACAATTTGTATTATTGTCTAGGAATGAGGATAGATGTCAGAAAATTTATCAACAGATGTAGAATTTGCCAGCACGCAAAGGGGAAAAGACAGAATACAGGGTTGTATCAATCATTGCCAATACCAGAGAGGCCGTGGGATGCGGTGAGCATGGATTTTGTGTTGGGACTGTCGAGGACACAGAGAGGCTATGATTTCATATTCATGGTAGTCGATAGATTTTCAAAAATGGCACATTTCATTCCATGTCAGAAAACTAGTGATGCAACACACATTGCAAATCTATTTTTCAAAGAAATTGTTTGACTTCATGGGTTACCTAAGAGTATTATTTCAGACAGAGATAACAAATTTGTTGGTCATTTCTGGAGAGCCCTATGGAAGAAGTTGGGGACAAATTTATCTTTTAGCTCATCATATCACCCTCAGACAGATGGACAGACTGAGGTAGTAAATCGAATTTTGAGGGACTTATTGAGGAGATTGGTCATTGAACACCATAGCCAGTGGGATCAGATTCTGCCACAAGAAAAATTTGCATACAATGATTCACCTAACAGGAGCACAAGACAGAGCCCATTCCAGATAATGTACAGGATGCATCCAAGAGGAGTATCTAAGTTGGAAGACTTAGAGCAGAGTGAGTTCAGGAGTGCTAGAGCATAATATTTTGCAATAGAGATGCAAGAGCTCCACAGTAAGATCAGAGAGTGATTACAGAGTTCTAGCCAAGAATACAAGCGTAGAGAAGATCAGCACAGAAGAGATCTTCAATTTGAAGTGGGAGATTTAGTTTTGGCACACCTCAGAAAAGAAAGGTTCCCAAGGGGAACAAATAAGATGAAGATGAAAAAGATAGGGCCATGTAAGATTTTCCGAAAATTTGAGGCAAATGCTTATGAGATAGAATTGCCAGATGATGTGGGCATATCACCCATATTCAACATAGCAGATATGTATCCTTACAGAGAAGATGAAGCGAGAGGATCAGAGAATCAAAAGGAGATTCAGTAGGTCAAACAGATGTCTTTAGCTGAAAAGCCACAGATGGAAAAGATCATTGATCAGAGAGTTGGCAAGAAAACTTGGAGGAAGACATATCTTGAATTTTCGGTATAGTGGAAAGGACACTCGATTGAGGATGCCAGTTGGAAAAGAGAAGAAGATATCCAGAAACATGGACAGACAGTGCAGGAGCTCATGGACAGAAGTCCATGAATTTTTCAGCCATAGGAGTATGATGCAGGAGCATCACCAACAAGCGCAAGTATAGGATAGTTGGATATACACCAGCACGCGTTTTGAAGACATTTTGAAATTCAAAAGAAGAAACATTAATGTAATAGCAAGAAGGATGTAGTTGCTTTTATGTTTTGGCGAGTGTAATACAGATCTTGAGCGTTTTCTCTCATCTGTCAGTTGTGGACCTTTATTGTAATAAATATAAAGTAGATGGTATTCTTTAATTCGATAAGATATATTAGAGTAGTAGGAGGGAAAACTCAAGAAGACTCCCTCATATGGATTGTATTATCATTCTCATTGTGAAGAGCTGTAAGTTAGAGAGCATACGAGAGTAGAGAAGAACAGATATTGTAGAAGTGGTATGAGAAGATAGGTGTTGTTATTGAAGGCCATGTACAGAAGCACTTGAATTAATATAAGAATGCTTTGATTCAATTTCATGGTGTACTATGGTTGTTGTGTGTGTATCTATTGAATGATATGTTTATAGCTTGCTTATATTCTCTGTTATGCATTTGTTTAAATGTTGTGTGTGTATGTGATTTCATGTTGAATGTATGAAGTCCGTGAGAAGAGTATAAGTTTAAATTTCTTCTCTACCCGAGAATTCCTACAAGGAGTGCAGCGAAAGTCTGCAAAGAGTGCGTTGATAGATTCTGAGTTTATCTCAGAAATATTAGGAGAGACACCGTTGAACTTATACCAGTAGAAGTGCAAGTATATCACAGATCCATGCAAGGTGTGCATAGGCTGAGGTCAAGTCTTAGAATTTTCCAACCCAAGAGAGTGGTTGAAAAACTTATGTTTCCAGGAGCACTCGAGATTGAAGTTTTGGATAATCAGAGGTTATCGTGAAACTGCAAGGAGTGTGTGCAAGATTCCTTAGAACCCAAGATTTTACAATGAGAATTCAATATCAAGAAGGATAGAGACTTGGAGGAGTCCAAAGGAAGGATGAGGGTCAAAGTCACCTCATGGAAGAAATCTCAGAAGGGTTGACGTTAAGGTAATTGGAAAGGAGTCATTGAGAGCCTGGATGAACGATAGAAATTCCTGGAGGGAGAAGCGCCGATATTCGTGGGTTGTTGGATTTAGTAAATCTATGAGGAGGCTAAGGGTTAAGAGTCATTCAACACTAGAAATCTCAGGAGAGATAGTGAGTCATCGATCTAAGAGAAGATTGAGTCGTTGATTTCATTCATTGGGAAAGAGACTTCGGGAAATTGGAGACTGAGAGTCTGGAGAATGGAGGAGGTTTCTTTCAAAAATCCCGCAACGCAAATCTATGATTCGCAAAAGAGGATCTGGACCGTTGGATCATGGGAGTTTCAGATCGTTGATCTGAGGTGATTGAAATCGGGAGTTCGGGGTTTTGGAAGTTTGGAGGTTGAAAGAATCGGATGACTCACAATAGAACACTCAAGGTTGTGAAGTGCAAAGCGCCTTTTGGTTAGGCATGTGGTCACCGTCGGTGTTCATGTGGAGTGGAGGCTTGTGCCTAGTGCTTGTTCACACGAGCGGAGTTTAGGAAAGGACCTATGGTTTTAGTTGTTGAAGGTTGCAGTGGGGACCCGAAGGGCCATTTCAGCTCAGAGAAGATTGAATATCCGCAGACTGGGAGGTCAGCAGACCCTACTGAGGTAGGGGCTCTACGTCAAATAACACCTATTTCCACATTAGAATTATAACAGTCACTTTGACGTCAATGACACGTCACTCATTGTCACATACACAACCATTTTGACATCAATGACAACTAGTTACTTTGACATCAATGACACATCACTCACTATCACACACAAACATTTTGACATCAATGACAATAATATCAATGACACCACTCATTTTCACACCTGGATCCACTTTGACATTTATGACAACACTTTCTCAACAATCTCCCCCTTTGTCATTGATGACAACCTAGTAAAACCAAAACCTCTTACTAGATTTCTCACTTGTTGAAAATACCTTTGTACTCTGCTTCTAAGTTTCTCCCCCTATCCTTGTACTGTTGAACCCTCATTTTTATATTGTTACTCTCCCCTTTGACTCTAAAGACAAAGGGACATTTTTCCTGACTGAGTACACCTTTTAGAAATAGGGAATTCTCCCCTTTTGACTATGCTACTTTCTCTTTCTTTCTGAATTGCTCCCCCTATCTTTATGCTTCATCTTATTCTACATAGTTCCTTTTGTTTTATTTCTCCCCCTTATACTATTCTTTATCTTGTATTTTTTTTAATTCGCTCTGATTTATGGTCACTCTTCTCTTTTGATTGTGTTTCTTCATGAAAAAATCATTAAACTTCTTATTCTTTATTCCTTGTATTTTGCATTCCATTTGTAAAGAGAACATTCATAAACCTATCATGATAATAGGAACTCCATAAACATCTTACCCTATTCTTCATTAAAGACATGTTGAAGAGCTTCCCTCATTATATTACTTTCAGTGTGAAGTGATAGGAAAGTCATAAGAATCAACATAACTAAGGATAACAACTTTCAACATTTTCTCATCTTGAAGATCTGCTACCAACTCTGCCTTACATCCTTTTCAAAGAGAATGCATTTCTTACTCTTTCTAGAAAATGTTCTTATCAACGGTCCAAGTATATTGCATTATCTTTTACTTTGTAAATGATGGCATCTCAAGGCTGACTTCCCGTTCTTCAAAAAATTCATGTAAAAAAATATGTCACATAATATATGTCAACATGGAAACTTTTTGCTAAGCGACACACAATTGATAGGATTTGTTGCCTTCAACATTTGCTTACAATCTACTGCTTAAAAAATGAATGGCATGTTGTTGTTCAAAAAAATTCCATCTACTATTGATAACTCTGATGCATCAAATTATTCGTTTTTGTTCGGTTACAGTTGCTACCACTATTTTTATCTATTGGATAATGTATTCAAGAATGAATTAATTTCTAGAAATACCAAAATGTGTGTACCATATGTTGATATTTGAGTTCCGCAAGCACCTCATACTGTTGCAGTAGAAATTTTCTAGCTTTACTGATTCATATTTCTTATGGACATACTCAACATTACTTACCACATCCTCCATCATTTCTTCTACACCTAATTCCACCTTGCTTTTGAGGTCTTCCTTATCTTGTAGATTTGATAATAATTTTTTAGGAAAGAGAGGACCATCTTTCAAATCCTTAACATATAGGAAACATTTTGTTTCATCATCAATTGTAAGAGAACCCTTTCTTTCAATCATTACACTTTCTTTGTAGTCTTTCTTCAAGAGGAGATACTTGATCTAGTTCCCTGTATTGTCACTTAAACATTCACTGTCAACATATGTTGTTGGTTCACATTGTTCTTTCTTATGATCTTCTTATTTCCTTCTCTATACTTTTATGCACTTTCCTTTCTTTTGTTTGGAAATGGTACTTCTTTATTTGTTTTGAGTATATAGGGATAGTTGGCATTTTTCTTCATCATTCTTATGATCTTTTGATTTCATCCTCCATATTTTGTGCCTTGTAGTTCTGAGCTTTGTGACCAAGTTTGTTGCATTTGTAACAAACTACATTGTTGTATAATCTTGCAATAAGCCCAAAATTGTTTCATTTCCAGCATTCAATGTTTCTATCAACATCTTTATGAAGTGTTATGTTTTTGTTCTCAACATAAACATTCTTGGAACCTCTTTTTCTTACATGATCATTTCTTGCATGGACTCTACAATCTACTACTTTATGTCCAAAATTGTTACAAGAGAAATAATAGCCAAAAAATAAATTTGGATACCTGGTAGTAAATTGTCTCCTTGGAGATGCAACTCTTTTAAGTTTATTCATGTCATACCTTGGTTGATTATACTTTCTTTCCAATCCATTATCTTCACTGCAATTGGAGATTTCAAGAACATTTGTATTGATTTCATCCTTCTCCTTAGTTGACTTGGAGATTTCATCCTCTTCAAGCATGTTTTGATTGCTATCATAACCTAGTCCTATTTTTATCAATGGTAACCTTTGATAGATAAGAATTTCATCTAAGATTTTTGTACTCTTTTCAAGTTTCAAACTTCTATTTAGACGATTAGTTGTTTTCTTTAGTTCGTTTCTTAATGAATCAATTTCATCCTTCAACTTCTTGTGGTGTTGATCCCTTTCTTTCAATTGAGCTCTCACTACTTCTTCCATCCTTTTTGCTTCTTCTAATTCTTTTCTCATAGAGGAATTTTGTGCTTCAAGTTCCTCACAGCGTTGATCCTTTTCTTTTAGTTGTCTTTCTATCAATTCATGTGTTATGTATGCCTCTTAAATTTGAACTTTAATTATTTCTTCTTTTTTTTCAATGCTTTGAGAGAGCTACTCCTTCAGTAATATATTCTCTTTTGAGCTTTGTGCTTTCATCTTGATCACATGTACGTTCTCCTTTATGTTCAACTATCTCATCTTCATACTTTCGCAATACATTTTTCATCTTTCTATTCTTCTCTTTGAGTTTGCCTATTACTTCTAAGGGACAAATGAGTTTTGCTTCTAGATCTTCTTCCTCTTCAATTTCAGGATTGTCATATGTTCCATTGTCACTATCATCAAAACATCTGTTGTCCTCATTGATATGTAGTTTCTTCCTTTGTATGTAAGGATTTTCTTTCTTCTCAGTCTCATCACTTCTAAATCTGGAATCATCATTTTCATTTCTCTTTTCAATGTTTAAATACGAGCATTCAGTATCAAAGTGTCCTACTTCTTCACAATTAAAAAAAAATACTCACCTTTGTAGGATTCTTCAGCATCTGATTCACTACATGCTTCGTTTTCTTCTATCCTTGTCCATTTCAGCATTTTTAATGCCCCTTTCTTTGCGTAAATATCTTGTATATTTTCCCAAAGCTCTTTGGATAATGTGCACTATCCCATTTTGAATTTTTTTTATTCTAATAGACCACTCAAAAATGCATTTAATGCTCTTGCATTGTTTTTATGTAACTTATTTCTAGCTACACCTTTTGGTTGGGTGTTTGGAGTTGTGTAACCATTCTCAACTGTGTGTCAGATATCATGTCCTAGTGCCAATAGATATGTCTTCATTCTTATAATCCATATAGCATAGTTTGCTCCATAAAATAAAGGAGGTCTAGTTGGAGAAGAGAGGTCTTGATTGTTCATTTTCCCTAAAGGATCATCTTTCCAGCTATTAGGGTGTCACTAAAGAAACCTGCTCTGATACCAATTGTTTGAATAATTAAAAATATTGAGAAAGTGGGGGGGGTGAATCAGTATTGGACATATTTTAACCACCTTTTCTTTTTACCATCTTAACTAGTCATCACATAGTCAATCATAAGCAATGAAAATAATTAACCATAACACAAAGATAGTACACAAATATTTTACATGGAAACCCATATGGGAGAAAACCACAAATATTCTTCTTCTAATATCAATCAAGAGTTACATTATTTTCATGCTTTAACCTCTGATGGATACCAATCCCTGTAGTAAGAACCATCTTAAAACTCTTCAAGAACCAACTTGATAGGAACCAACCTATTGAGAAGATGAGGACACCACTCCTCACTGTAAGCACCCACTTACAATATTTGCAAGCACCCACTTGTTGGAGAATCCAATCCATCTTTTCAATGTTTTGCAAGCACCAACCTATTACACAAAGGAGAACATCAATCCTCAACCTTGCACCACTTTTCCACCCTAAAATAAATAAGTTACTCAATGTTTTATGAGTCACAAAACTCCTCTCCATAGAAAACAAAACCAATATCAACTTTACCATTTGTGTATTTGTTATTCCTGTAAATCAGGTTTTCATGTAATCATCTTTTCCCGTAATATGTTATTTCTGTAGATCGGTATTTCCTGTAATCTGTTATTCATGTAGATCGGCCTTTCTTGTAATCTGTTATTCTTTTAGATCGATGTTTCCTGTAATCTGTTATTCCTCTAGATCGGTCTTTCATGTAATATGATATTCCTGTAAATCGACTTTTCCTATAATTTGTTATTCCTACAAATCAATTTTTCTTGTAATATGTTATTCCTGTAGATTTGCCTTTCCCATAATCCGATTTTCTTGTAATCTACAATTCTCATAGATCTTCCTTTCCCGTAATCACTAATATATTTTTCTTGCAACTACATATCTATTTTTCCTGTAACTGCATATTTTTTTCCTATAACTATTGATCTATTTTTCTTGTAACTACATATCTATTTTTCCCATAACTGCAGGTTTGTTTTCTTGTAATTGCAGATCTATTTTTCTTGTAATTGTAGATCTATTTTTCCTATAACTGCAGATTTATTTTTCCTGTAATTATAGATCAATTTTTTCTGTAACCACTGTTATTTCAAAATATGAAATTCTTATAGTTATTTCTCAAACCTTCTCATAGCATGGAGGTTATACATACTCCTCAAAGCTCCCAAAAAATAGTCATACCATACTTCTCAACTTTGTATAATTACTTCATTACAATCAAGAATGGTTTCTATTTAGGGTTAAATTGCATACCTTTCATATTGCAACATAGATTCAGAAACCATTCTATAGTCTCATTTCCAACTCTTTGATCTTCAGTATAGCTGCATTCTTTCTTCTGACCACTCTTGTTCCTCCGATCTTCTCCTTGGCCCTAACTCAGATCAAATTACACCTCTTCACACTTCATCCTCACCCATACTATTCAACTTGATAAAATATTTATACTTATTCCTGTAGTGGTTTTCTGCCCATAGAAACATCAATACTATGGTATAATCCCACAATATTTTTCTTGACCATGTCAATACCTTGAACATATAAATAGACCATTTCATATTTCCTTCCATAAAGAATACTTGTTGTGTGAACACCACCAACAATAATTAATCTTATCTTCACAAAGTCATTGTGATCACATCCTTTCCTTAGCCAACTATTACCAATACTTCATTATCAGAATCTTGAGTTCATGTAATCAACATATTATTACTCCAATTTTAGTTATTATCGAAATCCTGAATTCCTGCAGTCGACACATTATTACTGGAATTTCAACTATTATCAGAATATTGAATTCTTGTAGTCGACACATTATTGCCAAAATTTCAGTTATTACCAGAATCCTAAATTCCTACAGTCGACATGTTATTACAATAATTCTAGTTATTACTAGAATCATGAATTCTTGTAGACAAACATGTTGGAGATGCACATAATGGAAACTACAATACCAATGACCTCAAATAATTCCTATTGCAGTCACTTTGACATCAATGACACATCACTCATTGTTACATACACAACTATTTTGACATCAATGACAACCAGTCACTTTGACATCAATGACACCTCACTCACCGTCACACACACAACCATTTTGACATCAATGACAACGATGTCAATGACACCACTCATTGTCACAAATTCATCCACTTTGATATCAATGACAACACTTTCTCAACAAAACCAGGTGGATGAACAAAAGAAGAAGAGGAAAACTTCCCTAGATGCTTTTGATGTAGTTGTAAGGTTACAGGATAGGTATACATATACTCCTTAAAATATACCTAGATTTGATAATAGAGATAAGAAGAAAAACTAGATACTGCTAGACACATGGAAATCCTCTTGTGAAAATATTGAGGAAACCATAGATGCTACCACCAAAACTTGCTTCAAATTATGGAATTCAAAAAATGACCTCTTAGAGTGGTTCAAAATTCCAATGATGGATGAATTGAATCAAGTAGTCCCTAGAAATCTTAGGATAGTAGAGGTGGAAAAAAGCAAGGATGACAACAAACAGGACCGTAAACAACTAAAATATATTTATAAGGATATCCTAAACAACCACCTTATAAAACCAGTAAAGCTAGCCACCATGTCTGATACTTACACTAAAAAGGTGTAATAGAATTTGTAATGAGGAGTGGATGAAAATATATATGATGGAGAATTGCAAATTGAAAAAATGCAATTGGGAAAGGTCAAAGAACTCTCTAAGAATTATGACTTATGGACTTCCTACAGAGAGATTTTAATCACAAATGGGTCTTTTTGAATTTTGTGAATAATTATTGTATGAAGATGTAAAGGATATGAAATGTATAGTAGGACAAAAGAGGTAATTTGAAGAAATGTAATTGTAATGATTAGTAGTTACAGAATGTGAAAGGTCTTCCTTATTTTATAAAAGCAAGACCCTTGTATGAGAAAGGGACTTTTTCCCATTGTAAGTGGCAATACTATTATCTCATGAATAAAGGATAGAAGGAAACTTTGGCGACCATGAATGTATTCAATTGTGGAATGGGACTTCTCTACATTTCCAATTGATTCTATTGGTTTCTTGAATGATATTACATTTGAACTCTTTATGTGTTTATTTTTTAAGCAACTAATGCATTTGTGGTTACTTTTGGATACAGTGATAATGTTGCAGATGTAGTTAATAAATATTTATGACTTACATCAGTTTCACTATTGTTTTCACGCATTGTTGTTAACTTGAAATATTTTTATAATTAGTAATACTATTTGATACTATGTCTAACATTATAGAAAATATCTTGATCAGGATAGATTAGAATAGATACTTTTGAATTTGTTTTAGTTAGTTAGATTTATAATTAGAAAGAATTATTTAGAGGACAATTTATTCCCCTCCTATGTAATAAAATTTTCAATGGCAACCCAGCCCACATACTGGTCAGAACTTGCCATACCAAACGAGAGTGAGTCTAATTGGGACTCGCCATAGGGAATTTTCCCTTACTGATTGACAGGCCATTTTGACCTATCAACAACTACCACCATGTGTGCATCACGAAGGAAGACAAGGCCAAGACAACCTTTGTGATAGAGTGGGGCTCAATTTCATACACCATGATGCCATTTGGTTTAAAGAATGCACCCACAATGTTCTCAAAGATTGTCCTCACATCTTTTAAGGACTTCATGCACAAGTTTTTGGAAGTATACTTAGATGATTCAATGGTGTTAAACTTGCTCAAATATTATATGTAGGTATTGCAGTTGACATTGGATAGATGCAGGAAGTTACAAATCTCATTGAATCTTAAAAAGTACATATTTTGTACACCATTTGGTACTCTAATGGGGTATGTCATCTGCAAGGAAGCAATGTTAGTCAATCAAGTAAATATTGCATCGATTTTGTATATGTTGGCTCCAACCTTGGTCAAATAGTTGTGTGCAACCTTAGTCCAAATAGGGTATTACTGACAATTCATTCAGAACTATGATAAAGTTGTTGCGTTGTTGGAGAAGTTATTGTGAAAGGATACTAAGTATGTATAGAAACAATAATTCTAGGAGGAATTAGATGAACTTAAGGAGAGATTAGTTATTGTGTCAATCCTTATATTTCCAGACTGGACCAAGATATTCCACGTACATATGGATGTGTCATCCATTTCACTTGGCATGGTGCTTGCACAACCAGGAGAGGATAATATTGATCAATTGATCTACTTTGCCAACACAAATTTATCATATTCTAAAAGGAATTATACAACCATAGAGTGTGAAGGAATGGTGATGGTCTATGCCTTACAAAAATTCAGACACTCCTTACTCGACACTCCCTTCAAGTTCCTCACAGATCATTCTATTCTCAAACACTTAATGAATAATCCATTATTGGGGGGTAGGACATGTCGATGGTTTTTACTCTTCCAAGAGTTTGAGTTTAAAGTGGTGGTCAAACCCAAAAAAAATAATGTGGGGCATGATCATCTCTCAAGGATAGAGTCAGGGGAAGCTAGAGGCAGTCTAGATGATGAGATACCCAATGCACAACTCTTCAAGGTTGACATAGTGCCAGATCAACTTGCAAAGATTTTGGTGTACCTTACAATAGGTAATATGCCATAGGAGTACACATAGGAACAACCCAAGAAAATGTTGATCCATAGTGTCAATTACCAATTGATTGCGGGGTAATTTTACAAACTCAACACAAATGGGATCTTGCACAGATATGTGTTGTAGCATGAGTTTGAAGTGGTACTCTATGATGCACATGAAGGCATTAATGGTGGAAATAATGCAGGGAAGGAAACTGCATGAAAAGTGTTGCATGTTAGGTTATGGTGGCCATCACTATTTGAAGAATCTAAGGATTATTGTAAGCACTATGATGTTTGAAAATGGATCGAGAATCCATCAGAACGAGATAAACTGACACTCTTTCTAGTCACTACACTAGAGCTATTTGAGAAGTGGGAAATTGAATTTGTAAGGCCAATCAATCCTACGATGCGTAGAACCAGTGTGTGGTATATCACCACCACGATAGAATATTTGACTTGTTGGGTAGAGGCTGCACCAGTGAAGGATTGTACTGCAAAAGTGATTCATTTTTTAGAACATTATCACCAAGTTTGGATGCTCGGAGATATTGATGAGTGATCAGGGTGCACACTTCTTGAATTACACCATTCATGCACTAACTCAGGATTTCATGATCCATCGTCAAAAGAGAACATTGTATCGTCCACAAGCCAATGGCACTATTGAAGAATTCAAGAAGATACTACAGCATGCACTAACCAAGGTGTGAAATTTGTAGTGTGATGATTAGGACCAAAGGGTTACAACAATACTATTGGAATATAATAATATATGTAAGAGATTAACTAAAAACATGCCATTCAAGTTAGTCTATGAAAAATAAGTGGTAATGCCATTAGAATTTGTGGTTCCCAAGTCTCGGGATCGTAGTTGCAACACAAATGTCAGATGATCAGTCATTGCAAAGACAGTTGGATGAGTTATTGGAATTGGAAGAGGATCGATTAATTACAAGACATAATTAAATGGTGGAGAAATAGTGATAGAATTCCTATCATGATCATAATATTTGGTGCAAGACTCTACAACCGAGATCCTTTGTATTACTATATGATAATAAATTCCTAAAGTACATGGGTAATTTGTATCTGTGCTAGTTAGGACCCTTCAGGATTTTGTACATCAATGAGCTAGAAAAACAAATTTGGTGATGCTTCATGGTCAAACCCTCAAAGGATTGGTAAATGGCAGTCAGTTGAAGGTGTACTATGGCCCGCAGGGGTCGGAGCCGCCATGAATTCAAAATCAAGTTTCATTGTTAAAGTAGTGTATGAGTCAGGTAGGTAGGAGTAATGGAAGTGATAAGTGTGCAATGATTATAAGGATTAGATAGATATAGGTACTACATGGGATAGGACATGTCATACCAAAGAAGAATAAGAAGATTATGCAAATATTAAATTTTAAATTCCAGAGTAAAGAACATAGGACATGATAGTTGGATACAACAGGTAGAATATAGGACACATGGGATAATAAAGAGGTGAAGATCTAGGTAGTTAGAGATAATATAGGTCATGACTGCATGGGGAATGAAAAACGTTATGGAAACATTTACCAGTTGGCACATTGAGAGTTAGGGAAGTACAACATATCATCGATTAGCATTAACAAGAGGTGCACAGTTAGTGGACAACTAGGAAAGTGAAAGTTATGGAGGGAAGTGACTCGCCCAAGTATTTAGAGTTCCCATTGCACTATGAATCATTCATTCATACTACAAAGCTAATCCTCTAGGTTTGCATCAAGTGTTCCATGAACTCAACCCCTACAAATTAGTTGTCAGCAAGTGATAAAGAGAAAAGTTCAGGAGAAGTGTGTGAAAGTGAAACAAGTTTAGTTGAGCCAAGAGTCAACTGGAGCAATGGACACAAGCAAAAAACCTAAAGTGCAACCCAAATCAAAGGCAGTAAAGGAAGCATAGATTCTCGTGGTCAAAATCCACAGTGAGGCACACATTCGAGGTTCCATATTGGGCATGGTTCCCAGCCTCAATTTTATGGAATACAACATCCGGGATGAGGTGCACTTTCTTGAACTATGCTTCAAAGCTTACAAGAAAATCCTTGAAGGAGGGAACAAGGTCGCCAAGCCATGGTCCAAGCCCATCTACAAATCAAGGATTATGACATTATTGGATGCCCCCCACTTTGGGTGTAACCCGAAAATCAACTTATGTGTTTGTTTCTTACTCAGGGGGATTCCTTTGGCTAGACCATGCATACCCAATCGACATAGAAATAATGAACCAAGTCTCAAGACTTCCTAGAACAAGGGAGGATCCTACTAATGTGATGATGGCATAATATGCCACACATGAATAAGTGCACCAAAAGTATGGTAGTCATAGAGGAATGAGAGGAGCAATCATTTCAACCATCAACAATTCACAAGTATGATTTTCCACCCAGGTATTTTCTTACAAGCTTATTCAAAAGTTTTGGAAGTATGAGTGCCCATTGGGGGTAATCCTAGTAGCATAGTGATATGTCTAGGGAATCAAGATGTGCTAGTATAGATACTTGATGAACAAGTTCATAAAGACTGTGTGGACATGTAGGATCATGAAAAGGATTTTCATTGTAGTTGGGTGTTACTCTTGATTGCAATAATATTATAGAAGCTACTATCGGGTTGGGAGTACAACACACAAGTTACTCCATGCTTCCCCACACATAAATTCAACAACTTGCAATACAAAATGGAAAAGGATGTCTAGCGCAGAAACAACATGGATTTCCAACTATGGTACACCGAAATGATCCATAAGACTGCGGAATTCTTCTACATACCACTCAACATAATTAACAGCCATGAGGATTATCTTCTTTTTGAAGATTACTATCATAATGTTTTCATCATCCCACTCACAGATCAACAAATGCTTGTCGAGGTACTCCGATTTTGCATGACTAAAGAGGAAATTCAAAATATCATTATGTAGTGTTCTAAATCAGTGCAACCCATGCTAGATGAAGATGTAGATATTTTTGAAACCTGATCAAAGAGGAAGAATAATTGTGTGGCCAAAGGGGTAGGTAAAGAATTAGAGGGCCGTCAGAAATGGGAAAACCTAGTCGTAGAGAAAAATTATCTTGTAAAAGGAAAATGTGTACAAAATGTGCTAATCCTAACTACTTGGTCTATCTCACAAGGGTGAGCATCCAGTCCATCACATCCTACCAACATCACTCCCATCAAAGAGGAAGCCTGCTCTTAGGTGCCCCTAAATTCCGTTTGGCACTAAATCTTGATCAGTCAAATGGAGGGCCAGGACATAGACACTAGTGATCAAGGGCATGAGCTAGGGCCTTCCCCCATGCTAATTCAAAGAATCATCAAGGTGCTACACTCTAACTTTGGAGTGTATCACCTACTGCACTACGAGTCATTGTAGTAGTTGGGTGATCTTTGTCATGCCCTCAAAATTGTTAGATCGTTAGTCGACCCCAAGTCCAAAGAATAGATGATCACAAGTAGCAACATTGGCCCTACATCACTACGCATTAGTATGAAAAATTGGGTGCTATGAATAAATCCATTAGCCTCGAAATACTTTGATGTGTCATTCATTAGTTCAGAGCCTTGGCCATTGCCTTATGCTAAGCTATATTTACCGTAGGTACCTTCACAAGATTTGAAAATGTATATGGCTTAGATAATGAATGGATTGAATGAAAAGAAGTGTGCACTAATCCATTCCTATACATAGCTACAATAAACACATGCATAGGAGATCGCTATGCACAGGGAAGTCCAACAACGCCATGAGGTAGAAGTAGTGGCACACACCTCAATACTTTTTGTTGTAGAGGAAGTATATGTGAGCATTCCTAGTTCATTTGGAAAATCTACGGACCTCCCTGCACTAAAAAAAATCATCAAGGTGTAGGAGATTGTCCAACAACTATAGGCCCAAAATGTGGAGCTTCAGGAAAATCTAAACAACACCCCACCATCAAAGTAGGTGGAGTTGCAGAACAAGATTATAGCCACGAAAAATTTGTTGCACCAAGGACAATTTCTTGTGGAAGGATTCTTGGGGGTGGTTGAATATAGTTTTTAGCTCTGGAAACACCTACATAATGCCCCCTAAATCAACACCATCAAAGACTGCATACATGCAAGTGAGGCACAAATTAATGACAAGAAGTAGGAACTTGCCTCTCTCCAACCTGCAGCATGAAAGGAGGCAATGATGGAGATATCCATCCTCCAGCGATAGATCACATCTTCTTGAGCCTAGCAAAAAACACTATCCATCATCATGTTGGATGCACAAGAGCAGGCCTAAAAACACCACCACGAGTTCGTAGATACAATGGAAAAGGAAACATCGGTAATTGAGTTGGGCATAGGAATCAAGCCTACATCTGATTCAACCACATCAACAAAGGTAAACAAATTTTTTCACACCATGAAGGAACATCCAGATATTTTTGTTCAATTCGACTCGAAGTTCCAAAACTTCATCATCAAGCTCATGTAGAAGGTGCCATCTGTCACCTTTGTCGCATTGCAATAAATTTCATTGGCTCAAGGATGAGCCAACTAATATTTTTGGGGGTCTATTGGCACCATAATAGTTTCCTATACCATGCGCATGCCAAAAGTTTTCCACTATGCACACCAAAATTTTTACACTGTGTGTGCCCCAAGTTTTACACTATGCACGCCACAAGTTTCATGTTGAGCAGTGTGTTGAGGGGTCTGAATTCCCTTTATCTCAACAATATGAATCATGCCTAGAGATGAGGCTCAATTAGACTCTTATCCATTTAGGGTAGCTTGATTCTCCAGATTGTTAGTCTGACAAGTTTCAATGGGCTGTAATTGGTTTCTAGAAAGTTTCCTTTCTAACTGTGTGTTTCTTTTTTTGGTTTAATTATTTATTATTCAAACATGAAATAAGTATATGTAATATCCCCAATAGAATGGGTTGGGATATTATTTCCTTATGTGCAATAATTGTTCTTGATTCTCTAATCTTAAATCATGTCGTGGCATCCTCAACATATGAGATCAAATCCTCCAAGTGACACAACGTCTCCAAGCATATCACTACAACCCAAAACTAAAAACAAACCCCAAGATGAAGCTCCAATGAATATCTAGGATGGATCTTCCTCCTTGTCTAGCTAGGGTGGATATTGCACCACTGAAACTAAACTGTAATGGAAGGGTTTTTCCAAAACCCTAATGAAAACCATGGCTCCAAGAGCACTCCAAGGAGATCAATCCAAAACATAATGAAGAAGGTGAAGTGCTACCCTTCCTTTACACTTCTTCCGTGAATTATAGATCTTTCCCTTTTTTGACCAAATCAAACATCACCATTATTTCCTTTTTACCAAATCAAACATGATTCATTATTTCCCTTTTGTATTTTCACTTAAGGATTAAAATAACTTTATAACCATTTTTTCCCCCATTTAGTGCCATAAAATCATTAATTAGCTTCTAGGATGTTCTTGGATGTCAGAAGCCCCATTCTCATCATCACAACCTTTAGATATTTTTTTCTTGATTCCAACGAGCTATTACATGAAGGTGTTCCCTCCAATAATACGACCCAAATAACACCTTCAATGCATTTAATTAATTTATACCCAATAATACTCTTAATTTACAGGAATTGTTGGAATGCGACAGAACCAAGAACGAACTGTGTGGAAGTGATCATGATGATGAAATAAGGTAAATGGACTAGGATGGGCCTCATACAACTCCTCCAATTCACCCAAGCCCACTATTGTTCTCCATTTACTCCTCTGTCCAGGCTGAAATAAACACATAAGGTTGCCTCCAATTGTAAAGCAGGGGAATCCAAAAATGGGGACATTACATTCCTCCCTTCCCAGATATTTCTTGTCCTCAAGAAATGACATCATAACCTGACGCTCCATTGATTGAACATAATTTAAGCTAAAAATGATACCAGGGTCCTAAACCACCCTGGAAGATGTGAAGCATCCTCTGCTCAATGCATGGTCTGGCAAGGTACTGACATAAAAAACCTCCTGAATATTGTCAATGAGTAGAGAAACTCGATATTGCAACAATTCTATCAACCCCTCAAAGAACTGATCTACTAGGGAACCAATCTCATGAAATAAAAAAATGGCTCTCACCTCTGTGTTAGTTGTTGAAGTGTCTAATACCGAAATCCCAGGGTCCGAAGCTAATATTGAAAAGGACCCACCATGTTGATTTTTTTCCACTCTAATCATAACCATCCGACCATCATTCCTATTCTACCTCCTTCTCCCCTAGTACTCCCACCTAAAATACCTGTAAGGGATGAATCTACTACCATGAATAGTATCTTGCATAGGCATCCAGGTGAAGTCACGACCTGCAAATCCACTTCCATAATCGATCTCAAATGTTGGAAAAGGAAGTCTGTTTCGATCACTGGTAATGACTCTGGGTTGCTCATGGACTCCAGACATCTCTCCACTAGATATCTATGTCACCTAGGCTTCCCCATACTCAGAAGATATCACCAAAAAGTATGTGAGTTTCTTAATCACCCCAGACATACTATTTTTCCATTATACCCTCAGTTAACTTGTGATGTAATCTATCCACATGCTCTCCCACTCTTGCCCAGAAATGGCCAAAGGATGCATCCATACTATGGAAAGAGTGTGCCCCGACCTGCTCTTTTAACAAGTCATATACTCCCCTACATTGTCCGTGAGGCCTCTCCATGTGAACATCTCTCAAATCTTCCTAGATGATGTGAAACACTCTCTGATCCTAGCACTAATATGCAAGGTGTTGAAACAAGAATCCATATAATTGCCCCTAATAAGCCAGGTGATCATAATATCCATAAACTCAGTCAACTCCTCAGAAGACCACTCCTCCAAGAAATCAATCCTAAGAATCCCAAGAGTAAACTCCAGAAAGTGAAAACTGGTCATCTCATATGTATCAGTTGTCGATCCATCAAACACTGCATTCCAATGGTCCTAAGCTAATATCCTTGAGGAACCATCATGTTAATGTTGCACCACTCTAATCATAATTTTACCACCCTCATGTTTAGACTACAACCTCCACTCCTAGAACCCAAAGATATAATGTTTAGAAGACCCGATCCCATTACTATGGATCATATCATGCAAATGTGCCTCAATGGAATCAAATTTTGCAAGTCCATTTTCATACTCGATCCTGCATATCAACAAAGAAAGCCTATCCTGCCATATAGAATGCACCCCACCATTTCCTCTCAGAGCATCCCAAGAATGAAATGGGCCAATAATATGATTTCCTGGAGCCCACGTCCAAACTAGAAGTCCACTATGCCTCATACCAACTGACTCCAGATGTGCTACACTGATAACCAATGGAAGCCTAATATGTCGAGACTCATATATAACTGATGGAAACAAGGTACTAGGAGTTAACTCTCCCCCCACCAATCCACATAACCTCTGCCAAACTATACTAGAAAATGTGATGTCTGAAACACAGTCAACGTACTTAGGAAACCCATGGAGTTTAGACACCTCTCTGAAAAACAACTATGTTGTCTGTGGTGCCTCATAATCTGATGGACTCGCAAAGAAATGTGCCAACTTGTTCCACCAACCATTAATGAAATAAATATAATCCCTTTCATACACCTCTAACTCATTCTGCTCACAAGTCCTTCACTCTTTCACGTGTCTCAACACATCGTCCTTGAGTCCCTTCCATGAGAACCTCTCTTTGATCTATTGGTAAGTCCTGAAGTACCCATGATGTCCTGCCAAGGGAATATCATGCATAGCCCTCATGATTTCCTCTCTAAGTGTGGACTCCAGAACCAAGTATATGCTACCTCTGTAGTAGATGGTGTCATCCACCACTCTATACATGTCATCCTGAATGTGACCATTCATCAAATCGCAAGCAAATCGGTCCTTGGAATATTCCACTAGAAGGGGGGACTTCCAATCAACTAAAATCCATATGATCCAATCCAATGTGTCATGGATCTCTTCCTAATGTGTCTATACATCTTGTATTCTAATCACTTGGCCACAATGTAAAGCATTTGTCATGTCGAGCTCATTGTCCCTGTCCGGATGATATCCTGATCGAAGATCAGTCTTCGAGGAATACGTTGCTCAATGAATCTTATCTATCCACTGCTAATCCCTAGACAATCCAAACTCAAGGGTATGCTCAACGTCCCTATTTGGAGGTCTCCCTGGGAGAGTCATTTCAAAAATCCATTGTATACCACTATACACAGTTGTATACTACTACACAACATTGTATCATCATGTACCACCATGTGTCCTATATGGGACACTATATCAATCACTCCACTAATATCAATTGAACATGGATCCCAGAGTGATGTATCTGCCACTATCCTTTTCTCAATCCCCTAATCAAAAGGTGCATAAACTTCCTTGTTGGCTGGTCCATAAGGAATTTTCTCAACTACCTCCTCTTTGGCTAAGCCTTGAGCCAAAATAAATGGCTCATGATCACTACAATGAAAAACAAGCACACGATCAAAACCCTCTATGTCAATACTCTCCTAAAACAAGTTTTTTTATCTGCTCTCGTATGCAAAATCAACCTCATCATTGACATCCTCCAGGGATAGCTCCCACCCTTTTTCATACTCGACTACAATCATACCTGTATCATAATGTATTTCATAAATATGATGAGGTGTTGAATCCATGTCGTAGTTAGGTGATAGCACGCTTGATCCTCCCTCGTCATAAGCATCATATGCAGGGAGAGATGTTGAATCCTCAACATCAACTGATCAAAAAGCTACATCATGTGTGCTTTCAACCTGTCCATCATATGTGCTAGTTCCATGGGTCTCATGATATAGCTCTAATGGTGTACTAGATGATGTTGTCTCACTATTGCACACATCCTCAACATAATTAGATGGATGCTCTTTAAAGGAATCATGCTCTTTAATTTATTCCATGTGCCTTTAAAGGAATCATCGTCCAAATTATTGGGCTAGCATCCATACTTAAGGGTGAAATAGATTTTAAAGGGAAAAGTTGCACAGATCTCCTCACCCAATGTTAGATACTCATGGTAGTGGTAAGGCATGTTTTTAGTTGCTGCTAGCATCCTCAATATATCAACCACGGGATTTGGATCTTCCTCCATCTAGCAACACCACATGAGTGCAAAACCTACTACCATCCTTTATTACACTTGTATGTACATAATCTGATTTCCTTCCCATTGTTTCTTCTCACTGTGAATCACGTGTATTTTTCTGAAAAAACCCTGAATTGTTTTTTAAAATTAAAATGCTAATAGCTTTACTTCCCAGACTCCATTTCAGCAGATTTTGTTTTTGAAATTGGGTATTTTTACGAGAGGAATTAAAATATCCAATTTTTTTGGCAAATTATTCTCAAAGCGTTTCATAATGTAATATGAAATGTGCCTCCCCCTTTTTTCCTTTAAAAAAAATCTGCAAAAAACCCAAAAGTTTTTCCTTTTTTTGGCCAAGGAAAGTGATCTAATGCAATCACAGGCTTGCAAGATCACCAACTCTAATACCACTATAATATCCCCAATAGAATGGGCTAGGATATTATGTCCTTCTATGAAATAAGTGTTCTTTATGATCTAATTTTAAATCATGTTGTGGCCTCCTCAACAGATGAGATCAAATCCTCCAAGTGCCACAACCTCTCCAAGCAGATTGCTACAATCCAAAACTAAAAACAAACCCCAAGATGAAGCTCCAATGAAGATCTATGATGGATCCTCCTCCTTGTCTATTTAGGGTGGATATTTTACCACTGAAACTAAACTGTAATGGAAGGGTTTTTCCAAAACCCTAATGAAAACCATGGCTCCAAGAGAAATCCAAAGAGATCAATACAAAACATAATGACAAGGGTGAAGTGCTACCCTTCCCTTATACTTCTTCCATGACTTCTATATCTTTCCCTTTTTGACCAAATCAAACATGACCATTATTTCTTTTTTGACCAAATCAAACATGATCATTATTTCCCTTTTTTATTTTCACTTAAGGATTAAAATCACTTTATAACCCTTTTTGGCCCCTTTTTACTGTCGAAAAGTGATTAATTAGCTTCTAAGACATTCCCAGACGTCGGAAGCCCCTTTCTCATCATCCCAAAATGTATATCTTTTCGTCTCAATTCCAACGAGCTATTACATGAAGGTGTTCCCTCCAATAATACGACCCAAATAACACCTTTAGTGAATTTAATTAATTTATACCCAATAATACTCTTAATTTACGGGAATCGTCGGAATTCCATAGAACTAAGAAAGAACAGTGCAGAATTGATCTTGATGATGAAATCAGGTAAATGGACTAGGATGGGCCTCATATAGCTCCTTTAATTTGCCCGATCCCACTATTGTTATCCATTTACTCCTCTAGACAAGATCACATAAACCCATAAGGTCACCTCTAATTGTAAAGAAAGGGAATCCAAAAATGGGGACATTATAGTATAAATAACTTAAACGATTAAATTCTGAAGAAAAATAGGCGTAGGATAACATTTAGCCAATGGTGTGTAAACAATATCCAAGCCTAACCAAAATTTTCAATAATACTACCATTAATCAAGTGACATATATTGTCCAAGAAAAGAAAGAAGTAACATGCATGAAATCACATATAAGGACAAATAAGCTAGAAATAATTTTTCATAGTGTTCACATGTGATACATTAAAACACCATCGAATTCAACCAACATTCATTCAATAACTATAATGATTCAAGATAACTCAAAATAATCATGATGCAAGATACCAGATATATAAAATATGCAGAACAGAAATGAAATCCTAGAAATGACAGAATAACAGTAAAATATCCAGCATAATCTTCACAATACACAGAAATGATATACGAAATAGCAACAGAAATAACACTTTGATTCAGATAGAAATGTTCACAGGCCTCTTCAAGGGGGCAACCTCCAGTCGAGTAGCGCTTTGTTACAATAATCTCCAAGCTAGGGTTTTCATACCCTCAACCCTTATTTATACTAAATGTGTCTATTAAGAGAAGCATCTAGAGGAAGATCCTTCTAGAACCGGAAGCTTCTATTAGGTCTTCTTACATCCGCCTTATTCTAT
>ML778027.1:363108-388763 GCA_009831015.1 Picea engelmannii
AGAACACCATACCGGAGTTTGGCCAAGTCATCTGTAATGTTGTAGAGAGAGAAATAATGTTCCATTTGTGTGACCCAACTAGTGGGGTCCGAGCCATCAAATTTGGTTACATCCACCCGCGAAAGGCGTATGTCCCTTTGAAATTGATGGGGTTGAAAGGAATGGGAAGAAGTTTCACCTTCAGTCTTTTTATGTGCCTCAGGAAAAGAGTCATCGGTAGAGAGCTTGATTTTGGTGCAGAGTGATGCAAAGACAGATTCCAGCTGGGTGGTCAGTTCATGTTTGACTTCCGCCATTGCGGACTGCATGGCTACATTTACGGATGCATTCATGGAGGCATCACGGGAGGCAATAGTAGCACTGAGTTGTTGCACTTCTTGTTGGGTCTCAAGTAAACCAGATTGTAGGGTGTTGAAGCGAGACTCTAGTTCTTGGTTACGGGTATGGGCCATGATGATGGGTGAACTGAAAAGGGAGCGGGCAGGGTCAGAATTTTTTGCAGAAAAATGATATGGATGAAAATGATAAGGGAGAAGAGATGAATCTAATGGAATAGGTCTCAAATAATGGTGAAAAAATTTCCAGACTATTTTTTTTTTTTTTTTATTACAGCTGCGGGGTTATGCTTTGGTCTGAAGAATGTTGCAGTGCTGAAATCCCCAAATTCTGAACCAGAGAGTATTTACTTAGCAACCCGAACATAGATGCGTGTCAATAGATATCGCCGGTTTAATTTGTTTATGTTGTTGTTTATGTTCCCCAAGGGTTAGGTATTCAAGGGTTCTACAAACAAGGGTTTTCCCTATGCTATAGCTCTCTGATATACGTGCGGGGTCCAACAGTAGTACTCGGCCCAATATCTTAGGGCACTAACTAAGGAGTATAGACCGTACCCTTAGCTATACTACCCGACTACCCAGGTACTAGAGAGTATCTTCCCGAGTGCTGTTCTCAGTGACACTATAGCAATCTGGCGGCTGATAGGTTTATCTAAAGAGGGCTTCAAGAAATCTAGGCCGATCCGTACACAGGTGTTGTCTGAGGCGCTACCACTCGAAGGGGTACCAACAGGGGTTACAAGGGTGGCCAACAGATGTGTGCTTAAGAACCACTTGTATTTCCTGTGTGTATGAATCCCTCAACCGCGGGTTTATGCGCGTAACAACAGATCTCTGTGGCTTAAAGACGCCAAAATACATCTCTACCCTGGAAAAAAAATACCCACAATTCCTGCCAAGGAAAGTGATTTGATACCACTTGCAAGATACCAGATATATAAAATATGCAGAACAGAAATGAAATGCTAGAAATGACAGAATAACAGTAAAATATTCAGCATAATCTTCACAATACACAGAAATGATATACGAAATAGCAACAAAAATAACACTTTGATTCATATAGCAATGTTCACAGGCCTCTTCGAGGGGGAAACCTCTAGTCGAGCAGTGCTCTGTTACAATAATCTCCAAGCTAGAGTTTTCATACCCTCGACCCTTATTTATACTAAATGTGTCTATTAAGAGAAGCATCTAGAGGAAGATCCTTCTAGAAGCGGAAGCTTCTATTAGGTCTTCTTACATCCGCCTTATTCTATTTTATTGAAAGGTCTTATTAATATTGACCTTTATTACATCCGAATACATTGATCTACCTATGTGCGGGTTAGGACCTTAACACATGATCTTACTAAAAGGATTGAAGTTGATAACAAGACGCAAAACAATCCACAGATCATGTTTTCATCTACAAACTTGGAAAAATTGTCTCTAGCTTTGTCTGAGCTTCTTAATTTATCAAACTTCAAAATAATTCTCTACTTCACTATAAAGTTCTTACAAAAACCATCGACCCCTTCAAAACACACGATGTCTTTATTTATAAAAATTAAATATATTAAAAATAGCTTAAAGTTCACTTAAGGTAAAGAAAACAAATAACATAGTGGACTAATCCACATTTATGCTTCCAGTGATGTTTTAGTAATCTCAATGGATTCGCTTTGTCATATTCATACCACTGGACCAAAAAATCTTCACAAGTATGGAGGTAAGGGAATTGGTTTCGCTCCATCGACGCGTTGAGATCATCTTTCATCTCCATCACCGAGTGTTTGAATCGGTCCATCTTGGCACTCAAGTACCATAGGACTATTGATGCTCCTATCGGCCCATCAACAAACTTTTTCACTTGTCCTCTTTCCAAAGTTGTAATTTCGAGAATATCGGCTTCAAAATTTTGATCATGCTCAGCGAGATTCTTAACTATATCGTTGAGGTATATGAATTCTTCGGGCATACTGAACTCGGGAAGTTGAACATCCCTCATTTTATTAATTATATTTTCCTAATTCTTGAGACACTCTTCCCAGCTGTCCTACATCCTTTGTTGTGGTTCCACCACCAATTACGTCCAATACTCTACCACTTTCTAGAATCTCGCTAGGTTGTCATCTGTAAGTGTTATGATTCCATGTTCCTCTTCACCTCAGCCCTTTTGGATTTCCTTGATGTATTCAATCTAATCCAAGGTATTATGTGACCTTTCAGACCATCTCATCATATATTTGTGTGCTATTAATCCTAGCAAAGTCTCTTCTTGGTACCTTACGACCTAGGTTATAAAGATATCCTTTTATATCTTAAATTAATTATGTCCTTCTTGGAACTCATCTCTCGTGAAAATAATCACTCAAGTGGTGTCCCGTTAGTATTCGACCTGGTGCCTAAGATGTTCAAGTTAACATTGTCAGGCATACATTCTCCCAGATTGGTCATGCTGATTTGACCAAGGGAAATGACTCATTCACTCATGGAGCTTTGCTAGTGGTGAATGGCCTAGGCGTAGTCTTTCTCCCGATGAGGAGTGGATATACTCAAGGGGCTATTGAGTGGATAGACGTGCATGCGAGGAAATAATCATCAACATAAATATAATATATAAATAATATATTTATACTATAATGTATAAATATAAATAATCAATAATTAATAATAAATAATTAATTAATTAATGAAAAGCCAATAATGGAAAAGACATGTCCATTAAATGAAAGGGCACTCTTCCCAAGTATATATATTAGGGCCCTCAATTGTAATATATCATCTCATATAATATTTACTTACAATGACCTCTCATCAAGTTCTTTAAGTCTTGTTGAGATTTTTAGTGTGTAATTATTATATGATAACAATAGCATTTAAATCATAAGGCAATAATTATCAGATCTGAAAATCAAAAAATTCAACATGGTATCATAGCAACTTGATTTTTATTGGGCTTTGCATTGGGATTTGGAAACTAATAATGATGCATTTAGTCTGGGCATTGATGGGTATCTAAGTTTAGGTGATTCTCAGACTTTTATCTATTCAAGCAACTCGAATATTTTGATGGCACCAGACAGTGGGGATCTGACTGATCCCTTAAGAAGATTAACTTTAGACGACGATGGAAATCTCAGAATTTATAGTTGGAACGGGGAAGACAAATCTTTTTGGGAAGTAGTGTGGGAAGCAATACAATAGCGTTGTCAAATTCATGACACTTGTGGAGACAATGCCATCTGCAAAACCCTCGAATTGAACGATGGTACACCATAATGCCAATTTCCACTAGGTTTCGATAGAAAGATTACTGATCCTGAGATCTTCTAAAGAATTATTCAATTTCCCAGATTGCCACACAATTCTAATTATCAGAGTGTCAACTATCAATTTATCCTGTTGGATTATGTTAATTTCACTGGAGAATGAAATCATACAAACTAGGAATGTTTTATGATTCAAAGAGTATATGTCATCTTGCTTGAACAACTGTGAATGTATGGGTTTCTCAGAAAAATAGGATGGCAGTGGATAGTGCATCCACTTTTTTGAAATATTAATGATTGGGATCGAATTTCTAGTGATAACGCCCAAGGAAATGAAAAATGTGAGTGCATCAGTGATCATTAGAAAAATCATTTTGTTCATGCTTATTGAAGAAGCGCATGTGTTGCTTCATTAAAATATGTCATGAAAAGGTCATGAGAGATTTAGAGTTAGTTGTATGACATCGACTACATGTTGGATGTGTGTTGGTTATAGTGGAAGACACATCATTTGCATGGTTATTGTGTATAGTTGTGTAAAGGTCAATCTCTACATGACACTCCTTGATTGTGGTTGTGTTTAGGGTCAATGGAGAAACCACTATGGAGAACGGTCTCATGAATGTGTTGATTTATAGCTTCTTTGTCCTATAGACATGTTTTTCATTGCATCAACAAAATGTGAATTGTCTCCTTGGATTTCTCGGTGGATCTATTTGTTGTGTAAGGTTTTCATGGAAGTATGTGTTGTTTCCTTGGATTGCTAATGGTGGATCTATTTGTTGTGTGAGGTTTTTTTGGAAGTACCTATGTGGAAATTTTGATGTAGCAAATATTGTGTGAAAGATATTCTCTTTTGAGGCCCAGAGATTCTTGATCTCACAGATATATTTGTGAGATTCATTGGTTGGGTCTATTTTTGATAGATAAAATAAAATATTTCTCTTCCAATGCTATGAAATTTCTAGGATCAAATTGTAAAAGTTTCATGGTTGTAAAAATGCTTGTGGGTGATGAAGGTTTCCATATGGAGACCAATGGAGGAAAATAATACACATCTATTTGATTTTAAGTGTAAGTACCAATCCATGGCATGGGTGTTGTTGGTGTTCTAGATCAACATGAGTATTTGGTGAGGAGTGATCAAGATGGACATGAGAAGCAATGGCAAACCCTCTATAGTCGAGATCACATGAAGCTTGTGTCAATGTGTTGATGTGGTGGTTACGAGGCTATTGTGTTCTTTAGAAAGAAAAAATATTGTCAAGAGAGGTCGGTGAGGAGGTACGATTATGGTGTTGAGAGAACATTATTTATTACCAAGAGTGCTAGCCACCAATGGAGTATAGAGTGCTCATAGAATTGAGGGGAGTTTAATGGTGACTTCCAAGTGGATATACAAGATCAAGCATGAAGCAAATGGAAGCATCAAAAAGTACAAATTGAGGTTTGTGGAAAGAGGGTTCTCCCAGAAAGAGGGAGTGGAATATGAGGAGACATTTTCTCCAGCTGCTAAGTACACTTCCATCAGGATCATTATTTCCATTGCAGTAGTCATGGATTAAATATTACACCATATGGATGTAAACAATGCATTCCTCTATCGTGTGATTGAGGAGGAAGTGTACATAAAACAACCTCATGGATTTGAGGTACAAGGGAGGGAGTCTCATGTTTGCATTCTAAAGAAGGCCTTGTACGAACTCAAGCAAGAACCCAGGGCATGATACTCTAGGATTGATGGATACTTGATGAGCTTGGGATTCACCAAGAATGAAGAAGATCCCAACCTTTACTACAAGGTTTTTGATGGTGATCCTTTGATCTTGGTGTTATATGTTGATGACTTGTTCCTTACGGGAGTAGACCGATTCATTGATCAATGCAAGAGGGATTTGGCCTCTAAGTTTGAGATGAAGGATCTTTCCTTGATGCATTATTTCTTAGTATTGAAGGTGTGGTAGAAACCAAGTGAGATCTTCCTCGAACAAGGGAAGTACACAGTTGAGATCTTGAGAAGATTCATTATGATGGATTGAAAATCCATGGTGACACTTGTGATGACAAATATGAAGAAGCTGAGTGATTCCGCTTCAGATTTAGATCTAGTGGATCCCACTATGTACAGGAAACTGATTGGATCCTTGATGTACCTGGTTAACACCAAGCCCGATATTTTCTTTGCAGTGAACACCCTGAGTTAGTTCATGGTTGAACCAAAGCACTTCCATTGGGTTGCAGCAAATCATGTGTTGAGGTACCTGCATGGTATAGTTGGATATGGTCTGAGATATGACTTAGGTGGTGACGTGAGGCTGCAGGGATATACTGATTTTGACTGGGTAGGGAGTGCAATGGACAGAAAGAGAACCTCAGGGTGTTTCTTCAGCTTAGGATCATCTATGATATCATGGTTTCGCAGGAAGCATACTTTTGTAGCACGCAGTACCATAGAAGTGGAGTATATCGCAGCCAATGTCACAAGTCGCGAAGCAATATGGATTTGGAAACTTCTTGCAGGACTATTTGATCAAGAGCTAGAGATGACCTTAATACACTGTGATAATCAAAGTTGTTTCAATATTTTGGAAAATACAATATTTCATGACAATTCAAAGCACATTGAGATCAAACATCACTTCATCCAAGACATGGTATAGAAGGGAGTAGTAAATCTCCAATACATATCCATAGATGAGAAAATTGTGTACATTCTCACCAAACCTTTGCATAAGACAAAGTTTGTATACTTCAGAGACAAGAGTGGTGTAATATAGAATGTCTCCCTTGCTGAGAGGAAGTGTTGATGTTTATCCAGTTAACAACATCAGGAAGACATTCTCCCAGATTGGTCATGTTGATTTGACTAAGGAAAATGACTCATTCACTCATGGAGCTTTGCTAGTGGTGAATGGCCTAGGTGTAGTCTTTCTCCTGACGAGGAGTGGATAGATTCGAGGTGCTCTCACATTGCTTTCTCCAGGATGGAGTGATCTATATTAATTAGACGTTCATGTGAGGAGATAATCATCAACATAAATATAATATATAAATAATATATTTATAATATAATGCATAAATATAAATAATCAATAATAAATAATAATTATAAATTAATTAATGGAAATACAATAATGGAAAATACATGCCCATTAAATGAAAAGGCACTCCGCCCAATTATATATATCAAGGCCCTCAATTGTATATAACATGCCATATGATATTTACTTACAATAACCTCTCATCAAGTTGTTGAAATTTTCAGTGTGTAATTATTCTATGATAACAATAACATTTAAATCATAAGTCAATAATGATCATAATGACTCTGCCTCCTTCTCATCTTATTTTGTTCTTTCAATGGTGGAAATAGATATGGTCATTCCATTTCCTAGTAGTTCACTTACTTTGGACTTCTTGGAATCAAAGAGGGTTTCTTCTATAGTAACCATTATTGCACTATCCAAAGTGAGTCTTCTATTCTTGCTAGTTCTTTTTACCACCACCTGTCTCTTCATGTCATATGTTATATCCTAGACATCAGTGACATCATGAACCGGTTCTAGGATTTGTTTGTCACCCCATGATATAATGTTTCCTAGACTACCTGAAGTGTGAAAATGTTCTGGATGGCTCCTTATCTTTGCCAGTTGTTGGTATCTGGTTACTAGTGTTTTTTTCCTCTTCACGTGTTGTCTACTCTTGGCCTGAAGCTGTAGAAGGTTTCTCTGTACCATTGATTGTTTCTGCTTCTACATATGAATATACATCCTTAGTCTACTTGGTGTCAATAGTGTTATCAACTACATTTTATGTTGTTTCTACTGATAATGGCATTACTTCATTCGGCAAGGGAGAAGTTGGAGGTTTTGTAATCATTTCAACATTCGATGGGGAATTTCCTTGTCCTTCATGTTCCTTACTTTCAACTGGTATCCCCCCAAGTTGTTCTTTAGGATCCATCTTCTCTTCATTCTCTTCTCTATCTAGGGTCTTTTCCTATAGAATGGACCCTTCACTTTTACTTTCATTTTTATCTTCTTGAACCTCTCCATGTTCTTCGCCATGACCTTTACCATATTCATCACCCTTTCCTTCTGAGGTGACACCTCTTAAGCCATGTTCTTCCTCCTTATCCTCTTGATTACCTTCCCCTGTGTTCTGAGGCCATGATCCTTGTTTTGGGAGAGTGGTGATGCATTTAGTTGTACCGAGGATTGTTGCTACATCCATCAGTTGTGGTCCTTGGGGTGGGCGGGTGTCTTGTATTTCTGTACTATCCTCATTAATAATTAGGAAAATTGAAGTATCTATGTCATCACTGTCATCATCATAAATAGTTATCAAATCTTCAATTATCGATGCCAATATGATTCTACTTGGTGTCTTTGTCCAGGTTTCAACTATCAATCCAGGCTCTAATTTCCCTACCTATACCTGTTCCATATCTGGATGATCATTGTTTTCCCCAGGTGAAGTTTCTCTTGGGGGTGTTTTATCTTCTTCTCCCATGTGTACCTCTACTGGGTTTATTATCGGTGGCCTTAATGCTTGAATTGTGGGATTTTTCTCATGTTCACAAAACACCCTCTCATCCTTTGTTAAGATCCTTTGTTCTTCATCTCTCCTTGTTGCTTGCTCTGCATTTTCATTTTTTGCATGTACAAATACTTCTCTTGTTTGTTCTATCAACTCCACTTGCTCATCCATTGACATGGCCTTAAATTGGGTTAATTATGGCTTGTCTTTCCTTTGTAGGACCTCCTCCCAATCCTGAGCATTTTCAGTGAAGATCTCATCTTCAAAACTGTCATGTGCATATGGAAAATGAGACACTACTTGAATAGAATGTTGGGCCATCAATATCTTGGGATCATGTTTCTGGTATCTTCCTATATAAAAAATGTACTCTACCCGGTTAAGAGCTTCCTTCCTATCATGTGTGGTGTCTTTTACAAAGTAATAACCTACATAAAAACTATATGGAATAAAGGCTCTTTTCTTATATTTTACTAGAGAGGAAAGGAAGCCCTGCAAGATAGTCTGGTAGCAAATTTCCCCTAGTACAAGAATGTTTGGTACATGAGTCAGCAGTAGGTGTGGGGTCCTAGTATCTAAAAAAATCTTGAGTTAAGTACTCTTCTCCTCCATATACCAATGTCCTATCCTAGAGATGACCCTTTTTGTTGCATCTAAAAGTCTTGGACAATTTTGCTTGAAAATAATGGAATAGACCCTACCTAGGAATTCATCACAAATAGAAACATAGGACTTCTTATACCTATTTTCCCACAAAATTCTAAAATAAACATTGACAAGTAACTCCGAAACATGCCAACTTAAGCCTGATCCTGGAAATATGTTTCTAGCACATAATGTGTCTAATAGATAGGATGCCATAAAAAAGGTAGGGACCTCTCCTACTTTTGGTTTCTTATCTTTCTCTACTCCAATACTCAATTGTTTTGAAATGATAGCACCCCAATTAAAAACACTTCCATACATAGCTGCGATGTATTCCAAGGACATCCATGCTTCTGAAACTTGGAGCAATCCTTTTCTCCATAGAATCGACATATCAAAGCCATCAGGAACATGTAGGGTTCTCTAAGGTTTATGGTATTATACCATCATGAGGCTCTATTCATGAATTTCTTGTCCTCCTTCCACCAAGACGCCAACAGTTGAATGGTGTTGTGGTTTTCATAAAATTTGACCACAAAATCAGTGTTAAGCCTAACTTCTGGCTCTCTGAGTTTGTAATACTTGCTTATCTCCACTAGCAAGAAAAAACCAATACACTGCCCATCTACATCATTTATTAAACATTTGTCGACATTGGTGTGGTTTATTATCCACTCTAAGGTTTCCACATAAGGCAACGGGGGTCGTGGATGCCACCATGTATAGTAGTGAAAATTTGATGTTTTGGAAGACATGGTCATCCAATACCCTTACTTTTGGATCACGATGATGAATTTTATTATATAAGATGTGACAAGTGGGAAGAGGTACCTTGCATGTTGTTCCTGTATCTGTGTCTTTGTAGAGCGAAAATGGAGCTGGAGGTTTCTTCTACGACATTTTGATCACTGGCTTTATCTTAGGCATGGGTTATGATCCTCCAACAACAGTCGGGATTGAAGACTCGTCAACTTGCACATTCTTTCCCTTCAGTGTCTTCAGTGATTGATGGGTTGTTGGTTGACAAGGAAGCATTTTCTGCAGCAAATCACGTTAATAGATTCATAAATTACCAACAATTGTGAGAAATGTAACAACCTTAAACCAAAATTAACCCGAGTGTTTAAATCAAGGTTTTATTTCTCATACTTACCAATCTCAGCTGAGAAACTCAAAATTGACAACAACTAAAACAAATAAGAAGGGCACTTGGTTTGTGACAACACGGAAGCTCTCAAATGTTTGCGGAATGACAATATTACCAAAAAGAAATAGAGTTGGGATGCTTATACATTTCCTTATGAGTCTCATCCTGCATTAAATGTCAACGGTACAGTGAAATCCTTGGGTATCTTTGGTTTTAAATGCATCGTCTGTGCCATGCTATGAAATTAATACATTACGTCGATCAACGACGCGTAAGGACCATTATCCAGATTCAAAAAAGTTGGTGTGTGATGATATTTAGATCGAGTATCAGGGGGAAGCATTCGCCCATGGTTGAAATATTCTACATGGAGATTTAATCGTCGATCCCATGTTTGTGTGATTTATTTTGGCGCTTTTTTTGAAATACTGACGTGGATTAAACATTGCGCAGAGTGAAGTTCGTAGCTTCCCTAAGTTGGCGTGGCCTATCCAGATAAGTCGAAATCAAGGAATAAAACTCAATACGGGGTCAATTTTCCTTAAAACACAAGGTACTTTAAAATCCCTAGTTTAGATTATGGACGGTCCAGTTCAAGTGTGGGAGGCAGCATGCACGGTCTAGATTGCAACTCATTTCACCGGAATCGGTCATCGAGGGGTTTTTCTCATGCATCGAATAGAGTGGTAATGGTTTGTAGTCCCGACGTTGAGGCGCTACTGGCCATCAATGAACAAGCTGCACTTCAGGACTTGTGGCATCGATATTGTTCCGTTCCAATGGCTGAAGTGTCATCGACGTCGGTCAAGGGTTTGCTCCTTAGGTTTTTTCGAGCTAGCACATTATTCACCGACAACTGATGTTCATCGGCGTCGGAGAGTCTCTATCCTCATTTGCACCCCTTATATTTTGTCCCAATAATCTCCCACACTGCGATACATTTGAAAGGGGTATGTGAGGACGTGTAAGATGACATGGCAGATGTTGACGTGGTTGAACTGGCTACCGGAATGATGTGGCAGTACATGCATTTCGTGGTTAATAATTTTCTAGTGTTGACATGGCTAGGTGATCTGGAAGATGTTGATGTGGCTTCTCATCGTGTCAACATCGATTGAACCTCGATGTAAGGAATCAATGGTCGTGATTAATTCCTCATTGAAAATCAAACGATTACAATTTTGTCGATAAGTTCGCTCGTCGATGTCGGAGCCTATATTTCCCTCTGTATTTGCGTGAAATTACTCATTGGGTGTCGATGACTAATGTGCATCAGCGATCGGTAGATCAACCTATTAAATACGTGATTTTCATAAGGAAAAAACCAATTCCTGATTAGCACATTGGCACTTCTCAAAAATGTTTGTCGGGCATCGGGGAAGTCAGGAATTGTCAAGGATTTTTTTGATAAGTTTCGAATATACTAAGTTTTGGACCCATTTTCTCAGTATCATTACTATCTAGACCTTTCTCCCCTTTTTAGTGATAATCCATATTAACTCACTTGACCGAAATAATAAGAAAACTTCAAAACAAGTTATGACCATGAGAGAATCAAAGTATAAGGATGAATTTAAAGCAAAGTGATACTCCAAAATTATGAAATTTTGAGGCTGTGTTGAGTTCTCAACACAATGCCAATATTCAACGTGCTCCAACTAGGCTACTTCACTTGCACCAATCACTTTGCAACGCACGTGCTGATTTTGGCACCACGCAAGGACTTGTAACCATTTTGTAACCATATCAGAAATGCATATCTAGTCATGATCGGTTGTAATGATTCTTAACTATTTTGTAACCAATTTACTGGTCATGATTAAGGTTGTTAGTGACACAACATATTTGTTATGATTATCATGCTTTTGTAGAGATAAAAGGAATGCACATGGGCTAGTAATGGTTGTTTAGTAATAGTTGTTCAATGGTTATTCATTGTTGGTTACTTTTTGTTGGTCTCTGTAATTGTAGAGTTGTAATTGTAAGATGAGAGAGAAATTAGATCAAGATCTAAGTCTCTGGTCATTGGTCTCTAATTGAATCTTAGAGAGTCCTTGATCATGCTACGACCCTTTATGTATTTGAATTTCTATCTTTGATTGATGAATAAAATCATGAGACCCAATTGATACTTCATGTCATTAGTTCTATTATGAATGAATGTTGGTTAGATATTTTAGAGTGTGCATTACTTACATGAATTTTTTTATGAATGAATAGAATCTAATGCACAACTTTGAGCTAAGTGTTTCATGTCTGCATTATTCCTTCATGCAATCCACAAACATTCAGTCTCTATGATTATCATAGCGCCTCGAGTGAGATCTTATTAATTCCTTGAATATTGAATATGTCGGCGCTAATGGGGTATTTTTTGGTAAATCCTTTTGAACCTTGGGTCTGAAACCTTGAGCCAAAAATTACCCTAACACACCCTCCCCCTTCAAAAGTAGCATTATCCTCGAGGCTGAAGATGAGTAAATTGTTGCAGAATCATGACTAGTTCTCATGTGGCATATTTGGGGTCCATATATTTCCATTGGATCAATACTTCATGGACCTTGCACTGGTGCAATTGATGCTCGTTGGTATCCAATATTGTTTTCGGTTGGAGCCAAATGGAGCCTTCTTCATCAAGTTATAGTAAGTTGGTTTGCACCTTGCACTTTGACCCCACAACCTTCTATAGAAAAGATACATGAAATACTAGATGATACATAGTTTGACCATCTGTTTTGGGATGATACACAGTGCTCATGTTCAGTTGGGTACCATAAAGTTTAAAAAATTCCTACAAAAATTTTCTCATGAAGGTAGGGTCCGTATCCAAGAAAATGGAATTTGGCATGCCATGTAACTTAAAAATTTGATCCATGGAGACATAAGAAACTGGGGAGGGGTTAAACGAGTGTGATAAGGAAAAAAAATGAGAATATTTGGAAAGAAAAAAAACTATGACCATGATCACTGATGTGTTACCCCCTCTTGGGCTTCCCACTATAAAATCCATACATAGGTCAATCCATATATTTGTTGGAAATAGTACTAGTGGTTGCAATGCCCCTATCACATTCACTATCTCATCCTTGTTTCTTTGGAAAGTGTCGCAGGTTGCTAATAAATATTGGATATATGTTTTCATTCCTTATCAAAAGAATGAGCACTTAGTTGTTTCATAGGTTTTACAAAATCTAGAGTGACCCACTGTAGATGATGAACACAATTCCTCTAAAACCCTTTGTTTTAAGGTGGAATTTTTAACCAAAATAATGTGCCCTTTATACCTCAATGTATATTGTTACCATATATATCCTTTAGGAGGGTTGGGATATTCCTAAAGCCTTTAAATGAGTCGAACAATAGTATCACTTTCCAAACATTCTCAATGGGATTCCTCAAGCCAACCTAGAACAGGTAAAGATAAGGTAAAGAAGGATCCATCCTCCTAAAATTACCTAGATAAAACATCAACCAACACATTTTATTTACCCTTATTATAGATAATATTGTAATCATACCACAAAATCTTGGTGACCCAATTATGTTGCACTAGTACTGCTAACCTTTGTTCTATAAAATAAATTAGACTAGCATGATTAGTCATGATCTCAAAATGTCACCATATGAGATATGGATTCCAAGTATTCATTGCATGAAGGATGGCCATCGTCTCTTTCTCATATGAGTATTTACCCAAACTATGGTTACATAACTAATTACTGGTGAATGACAAGAGGTTCTCTTCTTGCATCAAAACCCTGCCAATACCTCTACCCAAGTTAGCACATTCTAGGACAAAAGTCTTAGTAAAATATGGCACTGCTAATACTGGAGTAGTGCACATGGAATCCTTTAAAGTTGAGAAGGATTTCTTAGTTTCCTTGCTCCATACAAAGGAATTATTTTTTAGCAGTGATGTTAGGGGAGCAACAAATTTTCCATAATTTTTTAAAAACTTTCTATAGTGGTTGGTAAGTCTTAAGAACCCACATGGGATGTTTAACATATTGGTCCAAGGCCATACATAACCTCAATTTTCTTGGGATCTACTCGTACTCCATCCTCACTTACAATGTGACCCAATCATTCGACCTCTAAATTTACAAAAGAACATTTGTATCATTTCAAGAATAGTTGGTGGTTCTACGGGAGTTGCAAGGCTCTATCAACATGCTCTATGTGGGAATTCTAGGTTTTGTTGTAGATCAAGATATCATCAAAGAATACCAACACAAAATTGTGTAAAAAGGGTCACAAAAATTTGTTCATGAGGCTATGGAAGGTTGATGGAGCATTGTAAAGGCCAAGGGGCATCACTAAAAAGTTAGAATGACCCTCATGTGTGTGGAAATCCATATTTAAGATTTCTTCCTCTTTCATCCATATTTGGTGGTAGCCAAAATGTAGGTCAAGTTTGGTCAAAAAATTGGCTCTATGAAGTTCATCCAAGAGATCCTCAACAAATGGGATGGGGAATTTGTCTTTCATGTTTAATTTATTGAGAGCCCTAAAATTAGGACACATGCACCAATTACCTTCGTTCTTGAATACAATGACCATCAATGATGAGTAGGCACTATTGCTGGGACATATGAATCCAGTCTCTAATAGTTCCTAAATGTTCTTTTTTATTTCATTCTTCTATGCAAATAGGTTCCTATAAGGACTCAAATTGGGTGGTAGACTATTGAGAATTTGAAGAATATTGTTCGATCATGTTGTCATTGATGTTAAAGGATTGATATCAAAGGAACAATATATTGTCATAGTATATTGATGAAGTATGTATTGTCTTTGATGTCAAATGGAGTCATAGTCATATGATATATGATGCATAGATGAAGATGGATCAATGAGTTGTCATTGATATATAGATGGATCGATGTGGTTTCATTGATATATGATGCATAGTTGGATTGATGTAAAGATGACTCATTATTGTCTTGTCATGGTTGATAGGAAGTACAAATGGATGAACTCCAAAGTGGTCCCCTTATGGTGAAATCCCTCATGGGAAGATGCTATGCAGTTGAGTTATCCTAGAAGTATGGTTACAAAAATCATGCTTAATTATGGAATAATGTGATGAATATCAGTAAATTTGTCAGTGAAACTATCCTATATGGATAGTGATTCTCATTCCATTTCCGGTGGTATGTGGAACGTCACATAACTCCTCACGGTTTGAGAGTTATGGCCTTACAAAGTTGGAGGACCCTCATATGTTGCCTTGAAGCCCCAAAAGGTCAAAGAAGTCAAAGTGCTTACAAAGAAGAAATTATTTAAATAATAAAGTGAAGTGACAAAGTCAAGAGGATTATTTAAATAATAAAGTGAAGTGACAAAGTCAAAGAGGATTATTTAAATAATAAAGTAAATGGAGAACTTTCTAATTATGGAAAGTGGTTATAAGAAGGTTAACCCTAAAATGAGGAAAATGGGTTAAGATGTCAAGTGGATATTGGATATATGGACAAGTAGAAAATTGGACAAAGTTGGACATAAGTGACTATGTGGACAAAGTGGCTATGTGGACAAAGTATCCTAAAAGATGCTTCTAAGGAAGCTACGTGGAGAGTATAAATAAGAGGCAAGGGGTCTCTTGTAAAAATAATCTCTTGAGCATATATTGAAGATCTATTCTAAGAGAGAGATGGTCTGGAGGATCTCATGGACACATCAAAGTTTCTGTAAATCTGATATCTTGATGACGAAAGTTTTGAAAGTTCAGAAACCCTAGTTTCTGAAGGAGTACACGAGCAACAATGGGGCAGAGAGCATACATACGTGGGATATAGTGGGCCAGAACGCGTACACACACGGGTTGAAGAAGGACATAACACATACATTCGGAGGGATTCATGAATACTTGAGTGTGATCTAATGCTAGGTTCTTGAAGTCTGAAGCAAGTTCCAGATCTACATTCTATGGGCTCAGATCTGCCATAGAAACTCTAGTATGGTTACATAATTGTCTTGATGGATACTCTTGCTTATTGTATGGTGAATTCTTAAGGCATTCTTGGTATGGTTGTTGTGATATGGTTATGTTGGTTGATTGATAGAGTGAGAAACACTCTTATGGTTCAGTACTGATATGATTTCCATAGTATACTGGTTTCTTATACATGTTTGAGTAGCATTCATATTGTATGGTTGAGGAACATGAGTAAGTTGTTGGAGAGCATAGATGTGTTGTGATTGGTTATGGTTCAGATTGGACAGTGAAAGACATAAGTGAATGTGACTGAAGGCTGCATAGGATCTGAGTTTTTCATGGAGAGAAAACCCTAGTTGTTCATAAGGCACATGTAGGCTGTAGTACAAACAGGCCGCATATATACACGAGTTGTACTATTGGTAGGGCACGTACATACGCATGTTGCACTACTGAAAAGTCACGTACCTATTGACAGATTGGTATCTTTTGAAGATTGATTCCTCTTCTCAGTTGGTGCTGAGTTGTGTAAGTTGAGTCTTGCATTGTAGAGTTGGTGCTCTTGTGGAGTTGTAACTCTATTCAGTTGTTGTTGATAACCCAAGGATTGTAGTCCGTAATAAAAATAAAATTGTACATACATCTTGTGTTCTTTGTGTTCCTTGTGGTGATGACTTATTGATGATATATGTTGCTGGTATATGTTGATGATATATGTTCACATATAACTGGTTATAAATGACAGTAATGAATGATGAGTAAATGGTGATTGCTAACTAAGGAGTTTTGTGAAGGGAAGTTTGAGAAAGATCCCTACACTGATTCAACCCCCCGCTCCCCCCCCCCTCTCAGTTTGGTCAGTGTGTCCAACAATTGGTATTAGAGAAGACATTCACTATAAGCCTTAACAAGCTTGGAAGAGATCCATGGACATACAAATGGATGATGAAGTTCCAATCCTTGATGAGGAAAATTATTCTACATGGAGAATATAAATGAAAGTGCATTTGAAGGAAATAGGAGTGGATGTTTGGAAAGAATCTATCGGTGGATCAATTCCTTTGAAGAACAAGTACAATTTTCCATCTCAAAGGGAAGGAAAGAAGAATGATCCATTGGCCCTCAATATCATTCTTAGTGGACTTTCAAGTTCTATCAAAGAGAGCATGGGACAATGCACCTACGCCAAGGATCTATGGGTAAATCCAGAGGATACATACCAAAGCAAGAAGGAAAACACTAAAGACAACTCCATCAAGATCAATAAAGGAAAAGAATCTCCAAAATTCTTTGATTGCAAAGATTCTAAATGTGATGGTGTTGGCAAAAACAAAGATCTTGAAGATAATTCCAATGAAGGTAAAGAATCTCCAAAAACCCTTGATTGCAATATTTCAAAATGTGATGATGTTGTGATGCAGAGCCCCCTTCTCTCCTCAGGGCTGCTTGACCTCTTGGTCAAGGATCTTCGATTCTTAGAGCCGAATCGGCTCTCTGAAACCTTAATGGTCTCTCTTGTAATTAAACACAAGCCATTTCAGTATTTTTGTGCAGGTTCTATGGCACCCGCAACCTCTCCCTTCGCGATGTTGAACTATCAGGGTTCAATCACTATCCCCTCTTCCATTGGCCCTTTCTCATATGTGAACTTAGGCTATGTCCTCGCATAAACACATGATTTCGGGTGTGGCCAAGAGTGGTTTGGGATCAACCCGCTTTTCTCCCTGTAATTCACTACCAATCACCACGCATCCCTATTGTAATACCATGGTTTCGATTGCGGCCCACTCTCAAAATTTTAAAGTCCGAGCACTTTTTGTCCCTGCAATCTTGCGTGACTGTTGATCTCATGATCTCAGATGGAGCCTCTCGATCAACGATTCAATTATTCCACCTTTCCTTCCTTCTCTCCGGATCACGCCCTCCTAGATCTCCATGATCTGTTGATGTGTGCCCATTTCAAATCAACGGTCATGATCTGCTTCACCAATTCATGTTTCAGACTTTTCAACTCTCAAACCTTACTTTCTCTGCAATGCTTACACCTAGAGATCACGATCTACTGACGCATGTCTCCTGCAGATTGACGGGCACAAACCTTTTCGGGTATTCGAGCTTCAGGGATTTCCAATTCTCAGTCTTTGCCTTCTCCCAGATTTCTTTCACCTGAAGACAACGATTTGTCGATGCGTGTCCCTCACAGATCGAAGGCTGTGGTTCACTTTATCTCTTTGGGCTTTGGGAGTCCCATATATTACACACTCACCTTCTCTCGGAGTGTTTTCACCCAGAGTTCACGGATCTCTACCGCATGTCCTTCTGAATCGGATGGTTACGATTCACTTTGGTGATTCGGGCTTCAGGGATCTCAACTTATACACACTCGTTTTATCCCGGAGTTCATGGATCTCTATCATGTGTCCTTCTTAATCAAACCGCTATGATTTACTTCATCTCTTCAGGGTTCGGGAGTTTCAAATCCTAAACTGAAACCCTCGAAGGGACTTTTCCCCGAAGTCTCAAATCGACGTCCCACAGACTTCGATCGAACGGATGATCTAGATCAATCCTTTCGGCTTCGGTGATTTCTGTTGGTCATCTACATGACACAATTCCTTGTGTCTTACGACACCAAAATGTCAAAAAAGTTCTCCTCCTGGATATTTTCTCCTCCAAACCGAACAATGGTCCGCTCTTCGGCAATTTCACTTTCTCCTTGTTCACAAAACTCTCAAAGTTCTTTCGTTCCAGATTTACGGATCTTACGCCACCTATCCTTTTGGATGTTGGACACTCCCTGGTCTCTTCGGGACTTCGGTAAATCCTCACTTATATATGCACGCAGAGACTTAACGCTCGTGCGCTTTACCCAGATCCAAAGCTCTGGAATGATCTTGTTTCCTCCTGGATGGATATTAGCCGATGACTCGTGAAACCTTCATAACTTCCCTCCCTTTGAAGATTTCTCCTGCTATTTATCTTGAGCTTTCTCTCCTTCTGCTCCTTTAACTCCTTAAAGAGTTACTTTGACACTTAATCGAATTTTAGATCTGTGCACTCCTTGCAACATATTTTTACGCAAGACTTAGGTTCTTGCGGATGACTGTGCACACCTTGCAGCAGTCACTTTGCACTCCTTGGAAAAAAAAATTCATGCTATCTCTTCTGAGCTTATGATTCGAAACAGACTCTATCACTCCTTGTAGTATATTCTCATGCAATACTTAAGTTCTTGTGGACGACTGTGCACACCTTGCAGTGGTCACTTTGCACTTCTTGCAAAGAGAAGTTTCACGCTATCTCTTCTGAGCTTCTGAGTCGAGACAGACTCTATCAACGCACTGCTTGTGAACTGTATGCACGCCTTGCATGAACTCAATGAAGAGAACAATTGAAACCTATCTAAACACTTCACATTTTCATATACTCAATAATATAATTCATTCATTCATGAAAACAACAATAATAGGGAATTGTAAACAATAGCAACACCATGCATTGGATCAATTTTCCTTTTTTATATTCATTCAAAAGCAAATGACTATAGCTATGATAAACAAAAACAAAACGCAACAACAACTAAATCACAACAAACTCCTACTAACTTGCAGAAGCCTCATTCGGGCGTACAAAACCTCTATTTATCTTAGAGGGTTTTTAGGCTTCCCTCCAACTACTCCTCTACTCGAAAACAAAGCCTAACTGCTACCTAAGTTCTGTTACATTCAATACTAGGAGTGAAACTCCTAGATCACTCGTGATCATTCATCTCCCAAGCGTTTGATCTTCTTCAATTTTCGATCATTTCAAAAAGGTTTGCACAAAAAATCCAGCGTTTAATATTTCGAAAAGATTCAAAGGCATGATAAGGTGTTGAGTTGTCCTACCACTCATGCTTGCTGACGATGCTCCTGCATCATACTCCCCTGGACAAAAATTCACGGACTCATGTCCATGAGTTCCTGCACTGTCTTTCCATTCTTTTGGATATCAGCTTCATTTTCCCAACTGGCATTTTCTATCGAGTGTCCCTTCCACTTGACCAAATATTCAAAATAGTTCTTCCTCCTGGTCTGCTTGCCAATCCTCTGATCAATGATCTTCTCCATCTGGGTTTTTTCTGGTATAGGCATTTTCTTCTCCCACTGAATCTTCTCTTGATCTTCTAATATTTCTGTGTCATTTTCCCTGTAAGGGTACAAGTCTGATATGTTGAATATGGGTGATATGCCCACATCATCTAGCAATTCAATCTCATAGGCATTTGCATCAAACTTCCTTAAGATTTTACATGGTCCTATCTTCTTCATCTTCAACTTGATATATGTTCCCCTTGGGAAACTTTCTTTCTTGAGATGTGCCAAAACCTAATCTCCTACTTCGAATTGAATATCTTTGTGATGTTGATCAACTCTGCGCTTGTACTCTTGGCTAGAGATCTGCAACTGTCCTCTGATCTGACTATGGAGCTTTTGCATTTCCGCAAAAAAATCTTCTGCTCCAACGCTTTTGATCTCATTCTATTCCAGGTCTCTCAACTCACATACTCCTCTTGGCTACATTCCATACATTATTTGGAATGGGCTCTTTCCAGTGATTTTGTTTGGTGAGTCATTATATTCAAATTTTGCTTGTGGAAGAATTTTATCCCACTGACTATGATGCTCATTGACCAAACTCCTCAATAAGTTTCCCAAACTTATGTTCACCACCTCGGTCTATCCATATGTATGAGGGTGATAAGCTGAGCTAAAGGACAAATTTGTCCCCAACTTCTTCCACAGTGTTCTCCAGAAATGACCAATGATTTTGGTATCTCTATCTGAGACAACACTTTTGGGTAATCCATGAAGACGAACAACTTCCTTGAAAAATAAATTTACAACATGTGTTGCATCACTAGTCTTCTAGCATGGGATAAAGTGTGCCATCTTTGAAAATCTATCCACCACCACAAATATAGAATCACATCCTCTTTGTGTCCTTGGCAGTCCCAACACAAAATCCATGTTTATTGCATCCCAAGGCTTCTTTGGTATTGGCAATGGTTGATACAATCCAGTGTTTTGTCTTTTACCTTTTGCATGTTGGCAGATTCTACATCTGTTCACAAACTTTACTACTTATGTTCTCATACCTGGCCAATAGTATGAACTGCTCAACTTTGCAAATGTTTTATCATGGCCGAAATGTCCAACCAATCCTCCACTATGATTTTCCTTCAAAAGGTTATCCCTCATTGAGCATTTTGGTATGCACAATTGATTGTCATTTTGAACCATATACTTTTTCCACTGTCTCCTGTCTCTCAGCACATGATTTGTACATGCTTCGTATGCTTCCTTGAAATCTAGATCATCACTATACATTTCCTTAAGGTGTTGAAACCCTAAGTTCTTCACCTAAAATTCCTACAGAATCAAACATCTAATGCTTAATGCATCAACAACTTTGTTAGCATTTCCAGAAATATGTTTTATGACAAAAGTGAAATTTTGCATAAACTCAATCCATTTTCCATGTCTTTGGTTCAACTTCTCCTGTCTGGTTATGGATTGTAAAGCTTGGTTTTCATTGTACAAGACAAATTCCTTTGGAACAAGGTAGTGCCTCCATTTCTTCAAGGCTTGAATTATGGCATAAAATTATTTATCATATGTGGAGTACTTTCTCCTAGTCTCATTCAGCTTCTAACTGAAATATGCAACTGGTTTATTATCCTGGCTCAAGACTGCTCCAATTGCAACTCCACTTGCATCAGATCTCACTTGAAATGTCTTTCCAAAATTTGGTAAGACCAGAATCAGTCACTCTGTTATCTTCTCCTTCAATATATTGAAGTTCCTCTCGACCTCCTCTGTCCATTTAAAATACTTGTGCCTCTTCTTCACTGTATCCATCATTGGTGCACAAATTCAACTGAAATTTATGATGAAATTCCTATAGAAACTAGCTAATCCATGCAAGCTTCTCACTTCAAACATACTCCTTGGTGATGGCCATTCTTTTATTTCTTTCACCTTCTCTAGATCCATCTTCAATTTATTTGAAGAGATCACAAAACCCAAGTAAATGAGTTATGTCTTCATAAAAGAGGACTTCTTCATATTTATCAACAACTTCTCTTGTTGTAGTCTCCTTATCACTAATGTCAGGTGTCTCAAAATCTCTTCTTTAGTCCTGCTAAATATCAGTATATCATCCAGATATACAACCACAAAATTTCCAATGAAATATTTCAGTATTTCATTCATCAATGTCATAAAAGTACTTGGGCATTTGTTAAGCCAAATGGCATAACAAGCAACTCATACAACCCTTAATTTTTATTAAAGGTTGTTTTCCACTCATCACCTTCTCTCATCCTTATCCGGTGATATCCACTTTTCAAATCTATCTTAGAAAAGAAATTTTCTCCACTTAAACAATCCATTAAGTCATCCATTCTTGGCAAAGGAAATATATACCTGGTGGTGATCTTGTTAATGGCTCTTGAGTCTGTAAACATTCTCCATCCTCCATCCTTATTTGGGCTCAACACAGTTAGTACTGCGCATGGACTCAAGATGTCTCTGACCAACCCTTGTTTAACAAATCCTGGACTTGGTTCTTTACCTCCTCATTCTATTGAGGTGTCAATCTGTATGCTTCTTTGTTTGGAAGACTTGCTCCTGGTATCAAATCAATATAATGGCTGATACTTCCGATGGATGGTTATGAGTTAGCAAACTCATCCACCACTATGTTAGAAAAATTATCCAAGAACTCCTGGACTTCTTCAGGTAAATAATCCATTGAAGAACTTGCAAGGAAAAATCTAGGTTTCCTCACCATAGGAAACTACATCTCCTGTCCCTTCTTGACTTCACTTAGGAGTTCCTTCCCACTCATGAGAAGTATTCTTGTGTTGGCCTCCTCTTTTACTTTCTTCTCCTCTATTGGAAGCAACATGTGTGTCCTACCATTCTTCTCCAAGGTGTAAGTATTTTTTCTCCCATCATGAATGACATTTCTGTCAAACTACCATGGTCTTCCCAACAAAACATGACATAAATCCATGGGAATCACATCACACAGAATTCTATCTCTATATCCTCCTATCTTAAATTCTGTTAGGGTCCTAACCCGCACATAGGTAGAACAATATATTCGGATGTAATAAAGGTCAATATTAATAAGGCCTTTCAATAAAATAGAATAAGGCGGATGTAAGAATACCTAATAGAAGCTTCCACTTCTAGAAGGATCTTCCTCTAGATGCTTCTTTTGATAGACATATTTAGTATAAATAGGAGTCGAGGGTATGAGAACCCTAGCTTGGATATTATTGTAATAGAGCTCTACTCAACTGGAGGTTGCCCCCTCGAAGAGGCCTGTGAACATTGCTTTCAGATTCAAAGTGCTATTTCTGTTGTTATTCTTATATCATTTTAGTGCTATTGTGGTGATTATTCTGGTTATATTGTTGTTATTCTACCATTTCTAGCATTTTATTTATGTTCTGCATACTTTTTATATCTGGTATATTACAAGTGGTATCAAAGCACTTTCCTTGGCAGAAATTGTGGGTAATTTTTTTCAGGGTAGAGAAGTATTCCGACATCTTTAAGCCACATATATTTGTCATTACGTGCATAAACCTGCGGTTGAGAGATTCATACACACAGGAAATACTAGTGGTTCTTAAGCGCACATCTGTTGGCCACCCTGTTAACCCCTGTTGGTACCCCTTCGAGTGGTAGTGCATCAGACAACACCTGTGTATGGATCAGCCTAGATTTCCTAAAGCCCTCTATAGATAAATCGATCGACCGCCGAACTGCTATAGTGCCACCGAGAACAACACTCGGGAAGATAATCTCTATTACCTGGGTAGTCGGGTAGTACGACTAAGGGTACGATCTACCCTCCTTAGTTAGTGCCTTGAGATATTGGGCCGAGTACTACTGTTGGACCTCGCACGTATATCAGAGAACTATAGCACAGAGCAAACCCTTGTCTATAGAACCCTTGAGTACCTAACCCTTGGGGACAGAAACATAAACAAATTAAAATAGACAATATCTATTACCACGCAACTGTGTTCGGGTTTCCAAGTAACTACACATTTCTTCATGGTTAAGAATTTGGGCATTTCATCACTGCAGTATTCTTCAGACCGGAGTATATCTCTTCGCCCTTATCACATTCATACATATCATTTTTCGGGAAAAATTTTTGACCCCACCCACCCCTTTTCAGTTCCCTCATCCTCATGGCCCATACCCGTAGCCAAGAATTGGAATTTCGCTTCAATACCTTGCAATCTAGTCTCACCGAGACCCAACAAGAAGTGAAACACCTCAGTGCTAATGTTGTCGCCATCAATAGAACCATGCAGTCCTCAATGGAGGAAATCAAACAAGAACTGACCACCCAACTTGAATCTGTATTTTCGTCACTCTGCACCAAGCTTCATATCCCTACAGATAACCCTTCCTCTCACACACCTCCAAAGACTGAAGGTGAACATTCCTCTCATTCCCATAACTTTCAACCCCATAACTTTCAATGTGACCTACGCCTTCTGCGGGTGGATGTGACCAAATTTGATGGCTCGGACCCCACTGGTTGGGTAACCCAAATGGAATAGTATTTCTCTTTATACAACATTACAGATGACTTGGCCAAACTCCGGTATGGTGTTCTCCATCTAGATCAAGAATGTTGGCAATGGTGTCAATGGAAAAAAACTTCTCGTCAAGGGTATATTGCTTGGACACACTTTGTGGCAGATCTTTATGAACGCTTTGACACCGACACCAACCATTTAGGCTATTTGACAAAGTTGAAACAATTAGCAACAGTGGAAGACTTTATAGCTACCTTTGAGCGCCGGCTTTTCAGACAGAAGGTATGTCTGATGCCTTTTTCCGAGAGTGTTTTATCAGTGGCCTCAAGGAGGAGATTCAGGCCCATGTCCTCATGGCTAGGCCTGAGAGTTGGGTGGAGGCTACTAAAAGAGATAAAGAAGCACAACAGGTGGTATCTTCTCAAAACCGAAAACCCTCCTTTATACCTCACCCTAAACTAGTAAATCCCACTACTCTCTCCGCTCCACTAAAGATCCAAAAATTGACAAGGGCTGAAATGGTTGAAGGCCAACTCAAAGGCCTTTGTTATAATTGTAATGACAAATATTCCCCGGGCCACAAGTGTAAGGAACAAAATATTTTTATTGCCATCTCCAAGGATATTTCGGAAGAGGATGTTGAAACTTCCCTTGTGTCTGAATCACCTAAAACCACTAACATAACCCCTCCCTCAGACCCTCCCGAAGTAGAACCCATCATTTCCCTCAATGCTCTCACTGGATTTTCCGCCCTCCAAACCCTCAACCTAATCGGTTACATCAAGCATCAGAAGGTCATCATTATGGTTGATAATGGTGTTGGATTACTGAGAGAGGGGGGGGGGGGGNAACAATTTAGTCCCTTTTAACCATATAATCCAAGTGCTATATCAATGAAGCATTATTATCCAATAACTGTAGAGTAAATAAGCAATGAACAAATGAACAATCATACACATACACAGTACAATAGTGTTTTACGTGGAAACCCAAATCGGGAGAAAACCACATAATGATTTTTCTTATATGTCTTGAAGATATACATTCATTGGAAGCACCAACTTCCTTTGTTTTCTAGCTGCAACTGGAAGGAGGCTCCAACCCCCTAGTTTCTCAGGCTACAACCTGAGGGAAGCTCCAACTCCCCAAATCTCTGGCTACAACCAGAAGGAGGCTACAACCC
>ML778027.1:397742-454173 GCA_009831015.1 Picea engelmannii
TAGTATTATCTGAAAATATATCATAACTCATACCGTTACCCATCAAACAAACTTGGGTCCATTACCCAAACCTGGGGTCTCCAACTTCTCATGGCCATAACTCTCTAACCATGAGGAATTATGTGGCATTCCACATACCACCAAAAATGACATGACAAGAACTATCCATCTAGGATATTTTCCCTGACAAATTCACTTTCCTTCATCTCATTATTCCACAACTAAGCATGGGTTCTCTTACTCCACAAAGTGTCTTCCCGTGAGGGCTTTCACCATAAGGGGACCACTTTGGAGTTCATCCATATTTACTTCTTATCAACCATGAAAAAACAATAATGAGTCATATTTACATCAAACACTATTGGGTCCATTACCCAAACCTTTTTGCTACGGGTCTTTCTTCAAGGGTTGACATCAATGACAACCAACCTTAATCAACAAATGGAAGCACCCATAATTTTATTCATCGTTGCATTGCCCAAGAAACTCATTGCTACATCCATGCCGTCAACAATTTCCAAATCATGATTGCCAATGGTGGTTCCATGAAATGTGGGGGGCATTGTGAAAATGTGTGTCTCCAAATTGGTGACTACCACCTAAAATCTCATATGTTTGCTATCGACATGGGTGGTTGTGACATTGTATTGGATGCAGACTGGCTAAGGACTTTGGGTCCCATTATCATGGATTTTAAGGAATTAACCATGCAATTCAACGAGGAGGGCCACCAATATAAATTCCAAGGCATCACCGTTGGTTCACCTGAGATCATTAGTTCCCATCGCATGGAAAAGATCCTCAAAAAAGGTCATTCTGGTGTTATTGCCCAACTCCATGCCATACAAGAAACAGAGACACCCTCAGTGCCGCAAGACCTCCAAGCCATCATTTCTAAACATCAAGTGGTCTTTTCCACTCCCCATGGACTCTCTCCTTCCCGTGGTGTTCATGATCATTCCATTCCCCTTGTACCCGAAAGCCTTCCTCCCAATATCTGTCCGTATCGTCACCCATTTTCCCAAAAAAATGAAATTGAGAAAATGGTCCAGGAACTCCTTAATGTAGGCATTATCCGCCCTAGTACGAGCCCCTACTCTTCTCCTGTGGTCATGGTCATGAAGAAAGAAGGTTCTTGGTGAATGTATCCTAATTTCTGTGCCCTCAACAAACTTACCATTAAAGACAAATTTCCCATTCCTGTCATTGATGACCTCCTGGATAAATTGATTAGCGCCTAATTCTTTACTAAACTTGATCTTTGTTCGGGCTACCACCATATACGTATGAAAGAGGTAGACATTCCGAAGACTTCCTTTCAAACTCATGAGGGCCACTATGAGTTTTTGTTCATGCCCTTTGGCCTGTGTAATGCCCCCTCCACATTCCAAAGCCTCATGAATCATGTCTTCCGTCATTTTCTCTGTCATTTTGTATTAGTTTTCTTTGATGATATCCTCATCTATAGAAAAACATGGAAATACCATCTTGCTCATGTGGATCAAGTTCTCCAACTCCTCTCTCAGGACCAACTTTTCCTGAAACAGTCTAAATGTGCTTTTGGTGCCTCAGAAGTAGAATACTTGGGTCATCTAGTTGGCAAGGATGGCATCAGGGTGGATCCAAAAAATATTGAAGCTATGCAAGACTAGCCTCACCCAAAGACTCTAAAAATCTTGCATGGATTTATGGGCTTAACAGGGTATTATCGCAAGTTTGTTAAGAATTATGGAAAGATTGTTGCACCTCTAACTGCTCTCCTAAAAAAGAACTCTTTCACTTGGACTCTAGCTGCTGCTCAAGCTTTTCAAACCTTGAAAATGGCCATGTGCACCACTCCAGTCTTGGCCCTTCCTAATTTCACAAAGACCTTTGTGTTGGAATGTGATTCCTCAGGGAAAGGAATTGGTGCTGTCCTTATGCAAGAGGGTCGACCTTTGCCCTTTACCAGCAAGCAACTATCTGAAAGAAATCTGGGCAAATCAATTTATGAAAAGGAAATGTTGGCTATTATTCATGCTATTGATTTGTGGCGCCCTTATCTATTGGGGTAATGTTTCCAAATCAAGACAGATCATCAAAGCCTCAAGTATTTTTTGGAACAACGCATTTCCTCCCGAGAGCAACAAAAATGGGTGACTAAGCTCTTTGGATATGATTATGAGATCATTTACAAGAAAGGCAAAGACAATGTGGTTGTGGATGCACTTTCCCGAAAATATGAAGATGAAGGATCCCTTTTTTCTCTTTCCTTCATTGTACCAGATTGGCTCCAAGCCGTTCACCAGGAATGGCTACAAGATCCCAAAAGTTTGCATTTGATCCAACAATTGCAGTCCAATGCTCCAACTTCCCCAGGGTACTCTTACTTCCATGATGAGCTTCGATATAAAGGTCGTTTTTATTTAAGTAAAAAATCAAAGCTTAAATCCATGGTACTTTCTGAGCTTCATGCTACACCCACACCGAGGCACTCCGGGTTCACCAAAACCTATGAAAGGGTCAAACATTCTTTTTTCTGGGATGGTATGAAACAGGACATCCATAATTTTGTAGATGAATGTGATGTGTGTCAATGCAACAAGGGAGAAAAAGTCAAATCTCTAGGCACACTACAACCACTTTCAATTCCACCTGCTATTTGGAAGGATATATCTATGGATTTTATTACCGGCTTACCCAAATCGGGAAATAAATCAGTCATCATGGTGGTTGTTGATCGCCTTTCCAAGTATGCTCATTTATGCGCTCTTCAACACCCATTTATAGCATCCATAGTGGCTCAAATTTTCATGGATCAGGTCTTCAAGCTTCATGGCATGCCACACTCTATTGTTTTTTATTGCGACCCAACTTTCACAAGCAATTTTTGGCAAGAACTGTTCAAGCTACAAGGCACCCAATTGCATATCAGCACAACTTATCATCCCTAGACTGATGGTCAAACGGAAGTTGTCAACAAATGTCTAGAAACATATCTGAGGTGTTTTTCCTCGGTAAAGAAAAATCAGTGGGCTCAATGGTTACCCCTAGCTGAATGCTGGTACAACACTTCATACCATATAGCTACACGCACAAATCCTTTTGAAGCGGTATATGGATAGAATCCACTTTCAGTTCTCTCATACTTACCGGGTGCCTCGAAGATCCAAGCGGTTGACCACACACTTATAGTTCGAGAGGCTATTCTCCATACCCTCAAAGAGAATTTGGTCATGGCACAGAATTGCATGAAGCAACAAGAAGATCAAGGTCGCTCTGAACGCCAATTTATAGAAGGGGATCAGGTATTTCTTCGACTACAACCTTACAAGCAAACTTCCCTCAAGGCCGAGCATTGTTAGAAGCTAGCGCCCAAATTTTATGGTCCTTATATAGTTCTCAAGCATGTGGGATAAGTAGCCTATCAGTTAGCTTTGCCCAGTCATTCGAAGCTACATCATGTTTTTCATGTTTCATGCTTAAAGAAGGTGAATGGAGCTAAGTGAAAAATTCAAACCAACCTTCCTAAGTTAGTTGAAGAAGAATCCATTTGGCTACAACCACAAGCAATTTTGGACCAGCGTGAGCGTCACCTGCGTCAGAGAACCATTAGGGAAGTGCTAGTCCAGTGGAAAGATACAACTCCAACAGATGCCACTTGGGAACCAACTACCATTCTGCAACAATTTCCACATCTCAAGCCTTGAGGACAAGGCTGTTTTTAAGGGGGCGGACATGTTAGGGTCCTAACCCACACATAGGTAGAATAATACATTCAGATGTAATAAAGGTCAATATTAATAAGGCCTTTCAATAAAATAGAATAAGGCGGATGTAAGAAGACCTAATAGAAGCTTCCGCGTCTAGAAGGATCTTCCTCTAGATGCTTCTTTTCATAGACATATTTAGTATAAATAGGAGTCGAGGGTATGATAACCCTAGCTTGGATATTATTGTAACAGATCTCTGCTCAACTAGAGGCTTCCCCCTCGAAGAGGCCTGTGAACATTGCTTTCATATTCAAAGTGCTATTTCTGTTGTTATTCTTATATCATTTCAGTGCTATTGTGGTGATTATTTTGATTATATTGTTGTTATTCTACCATTTCTAGCATTTTATTTCTATTCTGCATACTTTTTATATCTGGTATATTACAAATTCAATGAGGCATTGTTTAGTGACCATTACCTGGTGTCGTTTCTGCAACCATGAGACTTTATATGGATTTGGATGTGCAGTTGTATCCAGCTCCAATTTCTCCACCATCTTTGTGGATACTAAGTTATCAGTGCTCCCACTGTCAATTATCACCTTGCATACTATGTCTTTAGTCTTGCAAGTTGTCCTGAATAGACTGTTCCTCTGCACAGGATTTTCAATTTCAGACTCTGGTTTTAAGAGGACCTTCCTCAACATCAGGCATGTTCCATCCTCTGCACCTTCTACTTCAACATTCCTTTTATGTGCTTCAGAAATGTGAGCTTCACCTCCTCCTTCTTTCTTTTTATTGGGACATTCCCATGACATGTGTCTTGTCTTTCCACAGGCATAACACCTTACTTCTCCTCCTCTGCTTCTTCCTCTTCCTCTAGAAGAACTTGTTCCACCACTTTGTCTTCCTCGGGAACTCCCTCCTCTTTATGAGTGACTGTGTGGTTTCTCAATCTCATCTTTGGTTTTATGTGCCTTATCATGGGAAACTCCCTTGCCTTTGTTCGGGCTTCTACCTCTATCCCATTGGCTTTTTTTTCTGTCCAGCTTCTCCTCTGCTTTTAGTGAAATCTGATCAGCATTCTCCACTATCCTCACTGACATAATGATGATCTCATCCTGGATTTCATATCTCAGGCCATTTATATACCTGGAAAATTTTTCTTCATCCTTCTCTCATTGTCCAGTCCTAATATTCAGCATGTAGAACTCCTTCGTGTACTCCTTCACTATCATACCCTTCTGTCTCAGGTTCTGCAACTTCCTAAACAGATTTATCTAATAATATCTGGGCATGAATTTAGCCTTTAGCTTGGCTACCATTATGTCCCAATTTTTTATCTTTTGTTTTCCTTTGCTTCTCCTCTTAGCCTACAGTTCCTCCCACCACAGTGATGCATGTCCTTTTAGCCTGGTGACAACATGTCTCACCTTTTTCTCCTCATCAACATCTTCATAGTCAAAATATTTGTCCATGGATCTTATCCAATCCAAAAACTCTTCAGCATCCAAATTTCCTTCATACATTGGGATCTCTATCTTGGCTCTAACTCCCAATCTAACAACTGCTCTCAGTAAGCGTTCTTTGACAACATTTTCCCTTGTAGCTTCTTCTCTTTCTACACCACTGATGTCCCCAACATCAGGTGCCCTCCTCTGCATTGCCTGCATCGCCTCTAATCTTGCATGAATCTCTCTCATTTCTCTTTCTACAACGCGATTGGATAAAGGTGGCTCCACACGTCTCCTCAGTGGCATTGTGTTGAATGTCTCTCATACACAGAGTACAACTTCAAGCTCTTCTTCATTTCCTGAAAAAAATTTCATGCTCCGATACCACTTGATGCAGACCCCCCTTCTCTCCTCGGAGTTTCTCGACCTCCCGGTCAAGGATCTTCGATTCTCATAGCCAAATCAACTCTCTAAAACCTTAATGGTATCTCTTGTAATTAAACACTGTCTCTTTCAGTCTTTTGGTGCAGGTTCTATGGCAACCACAACCTCTCCCTTCATGCTGTTGAACTATCAAGGTTCAAGCGCTAGCCCCTCTTCCATTGGCCCTTTCCTATATTTGACCTCAGGCTATGTCCTTGCGTAAACACACGATTGCAGGCGTGGCCAAGAGTGGTTTGGGATCAACCCGCTTTTCTCCCCGTAATTCACAACCAATCGCCACGCATCCCTATTACAATAGTGTCGTCTCGATTGCGGCCCACTCTCAAATTTTTAAAGTCCGAGCACTTTCTATCCCTGCAATCCTACGTGACCGTTGATCTCATGATCTCGGATGAAGCCTCTCTATCAATGATTTAGATATTTCGCCTTTTCTTCCTTCTCTCTGAATCACACCCTCCTAGATCTCCACGACATGTTGACACATTCCCCTTTCAAATCAACAGTAGTGATCTGCTTCGCTAATTCGGGTTTCAGAGTTTTCAACTCTCAAACCTTACTTTATTCACAATGCTTACACTCAGAGCTCATGATCTACTGACACGTGTCTCCCACAAATCAACGGACAAAAATGACTTCGGCTATTCGAGCTTCGGGGATTTCTAATTCTCAATCTTCACCTTCTCCCAGAGTGCTTTCACCCGAAGATAGCGATCTGTCGATGTGTGTCCCTCATAGATCAACGACTATGGTTCACTTCATCTCTTCGGGCTTCAGGAGTGCTATCTCTTACACACTCACCTTCTCTTGGAGTTTTTTCACCCAGAGTTCATAGATATCTATTGTGTGTCGTTCTGAATTGGACGGTTACGATTCACTTTGATGATTCGAGCTTTGGGGATCTCAACTTTTGTACACTCATTTTCTCCCAGAGTGTTTTCACCTAGAGTTCATGGATCTCTATTGCATGTCATTCTGAATTCATCTCTTCGGGGTTCCGGAGTTTCAACTCCTAAACTGAAACCCTTGAAGGGACTTTTCCTTGAAGTCTCAGATCAAAGTCCCACAAACTTCGATCAAACGGATGATCCATATCAATCCTTTTGGCTTCGGTGATTTATGTTGGTCATCTACACGACACAACTTCTAGTGTCTTCTGACGTCGAAATGTCGAACAAGTTCTCCTCCCCGATAGTTTCTCCTTCAAACCAAACGATGGTCCTCTCTTCGGCGATTTCCCTTTCTCCTTGTCCATAAAACTCCCGAAGCGATTTCGTTCTAGAGTTTTTGATCTTGCGCCACCTGTCCTTTTGGATGATGGACTCTCCTTGGTCTCTTCAAGACTTCGGTGAATCCTCACTTCTATATGCACGTAGAGACTTAACGCTTGTGCATTTTACCCAGATCCAATGCTATGGAATGATCTCGCTCCCTCCTGGATGGATCTTAGCTGATGACTCGTGAAACCTTCAGAACTTCCCTCCCTTTGAATATTTCTCTTGAGATTTCTCTCCTTCTGCTCCTTTAACTCCTTAAAGAGTTACTTCGACACTTAGTTGAATTTTGGATCTATGCACTCCTTGCAACATATTCTTATGCAAGACTTAGGTTCTTGCGGATGACTGTGCACACCTTGCAACAGTCACTTTGCACACCTTGCAAAGGAAATTTTACGCTATCTCTTCTAAGCTTATGAGTTGAAACAAACTCTGTCACTCCTTGTAGTAGATTCTCACGCAAGACTTAAGTTCTTGTGGATGACTATGCACATCTTGCAATAGTCACTTTGCACTCCTTACAAAGAGAAATTTCATGCTATCTCTTCTGAGCTTATGAGTCGAGACAGACTCTATCAATGCACTCCTTTGGAACTGTATGCACGCCTTGCATGAACTCAACGAAGAGAACAATTGAAACTTATCTAAACACTTCACAGTTTCATATACTCAATAATATAACTCCATTCATGAAAACAACAATAACAGGGAATTGCAAACAGTAGAAACACCATGCATTGGATCGTTTTTCCTCTATTATATTCATTCAAAAGTAAATGGCTACAACTATGATAAACAAGAACAAAACTCAGCAACAACTAAATCACAACAAACTCCTACTAAATTGTAGTAGCCTCATTCGGGCATACAAAACCTCTATTTATCTCAGAGGGTTCTTAGGGTTCCCTCTGACTACTCATCTACTCGAAAACAAAACCTAACTGCTACCTAAGTTCCATTACATTCAAGACTAGGAGTTGAACTACCAGATCAATCGTGATCATTCATCTCCCAAGTGTTTGATATTCTTCAGTTTTCGATCATTTCAAAAAGGTTTGCAGGGAAACACTAGCTTTTAAGATTCCAAAATGATTCGAAGGTGTGCTAAGGCACTGAGTTGTCCTGCCACGCGTGCTTGATGATGATGCTCCTGCATCATGTTGAATATTTCTCTACAAGTGAAGAAGAAAATATAGAAATAGTTTATGTAGAGTTTGATGATAGTTATCCCATGGAAAAAGTAGAAGAATAACTATTAGAGCTTAAAAGGAAATTTGAATGAAGTCTATTTGAATACAACTATGACCATTGTTACATAGAATATAGCTATCTTTCTAAGAACACTAAAAATTTTCTTAAGAAGAATCAAAGGAACATCTTGAAGTTAAAGGAAATGCTCAAAGAACAAGAAGAAAGTAAAAAGACTCAATTAGAAGAAAAAGAAGATGAGATCAAAAGACTAAAGATTGAAATAGAAGAGAATAAGAATCTAGATGATGAGATTAGTAAAATTATTGAATTTAATGTCCATCTCAAGACCCAAATTGAAGAAGCCAAAAGGGTAGAGGAATTACTAAAGAATCAAGTAAATGAAAAGGAAGATTCATGTCATAAGTTAGAATCTGAAGTTCTTGATCTTAGAAAGAAAGTAGAAAATTCAAACAAATTCTTGAATAGCTCAACAGTATTGAATGAGATCTTGGATAGTCAAAGATCACCAAATGATAAATCGGGTCTTGGATACAACAAAGAAGCTACACATGTTGAAGAAACCACCTCAAAGAAGCATGAGGTGAGTTCCTCACTCTCAAAGGATGGAAATAATGTTGCAATTCAACCATCTACACAAGGCAAGGAAAGTTTCAAAAGAACACAACAAGGAATACATCAAGAAGCCATCTTTACACCTAAAAGAAGAGAGACACCTTCAATATGGACACCAAAGCAAAGGTATGAAAATGTTTTTCATGGTCACTATTACTCATGTAATTTATATGGTCACAAAGCTTTGGAATGCGGACTTTATGCAAGGAGAGATAATGAAAGATTTCATAACACCCTAAGGTGTTGGAGATGTGATCAAGTAGGACACATTGTTTCTCATTGTCACACCGTGAGATGCTACAATTGTAGTGGGTTTGGCGACAAATCCCTGGATTGATGGAAAACAAGAAGAAAGTCCATGATGAGGACTTCATATAACATGACTAGAAGAAGGAATGAAGTTAGGAAGGAAGACATTTTTGAAAAGATAGAAGCTCAAAGATCAAGTTCTGAGAAGTTGGGACACCTTCAGAAGTGGGTGAAGAGGACTGAACAACCATAGCATAATGGAAGCCTTAAGGGAATCTGAAGTTTGTCATATTCATAAGAATATGCGGGTTACAATGGTAATAGTCGCGTACATATGCAAGCTGACCTATGAATATGTCGCGTACATACGCGAGCTTTCTGTGCAACAGGACACATATCTGTGGTAAAGAGCCTTGGGAAAAAGGCTATGCACATGAGTTGCAGCATGGTATGATGGTATAACTATGTGTTGCAGGGTTTGACATGGTTTGTTGCAGGGTCTAACATGGTTTGTTGCAGGTGCTCATAATTACATGTTGGCATACATAATTGATGTATGTATGGTGATGACATATGGTTGAGTATTGAAAGACTATCTTGGATGCATGGTACTAACCCTAGAATGTGGATTGAGACATTTTTCTGAAGAACAATGTTGGTTGTGACAGTGAAGTTATGGCACTTTGCTTATGAGATATATCATGATGATGCTAGCTATAGATGTCATTGATATATTGAGGCACACTTCTAGTACATATTGGATGCTTAGTATTTGTTTTAGTGAATGGAGGTTGAGGCTGATCTGTTGGGGTACATGGCTGGTACATATTTGAGTTTCATTGATATATCTTATGATGTATTACTGGAAACATATTTTTTGGATATATTGGTGCATGCATTTGGCATATGGATGAGCTACATATTGGGACATGTATTTGATGAGTTGATGAAGTGGTCATGTTGTACACCATCGATGAGTCATAGCTTGATCTATAGTTTATGCATGTTTGGTACACATTTGGTACACTGTTAGAGGCACCTACTTGCAATATGATTGGCACATGGTCTATGGTTGATATGGCATTCATAGATGAGGACACATATTGATTGTAGTTCATCTTGATGTGGTATTGGTGCATGGTTAATGCACTTGCTTGGTACATGTTGGTGATACATGATTAGTGCAATGTTGATGCACTCATAGATGGTATATGTATGTGGATGATAGTACTTGGCTAAAGTACACCATTGGTATTACTTGTTTAGCATATACTTTGGTACATGATATATGGGATGATATAGTTGATACACCTGATTGATTGAGATACATGGTTGTGGCACTTGGTTCATGATAGAAGCATGTCATGGGTGATATGACACTTGTTTGAGACACATGGTTGGAATGTTTGTAGAAGCATATGATTGATACACTCCATTGATGACATCTTATGGCATATTCTATGATATTGATGTACATGGTGATGTACATGGGTGTTGTGCATGGTTGGCACACAATATGGAACAGGATGTACTTGGTTGATGTTTTGTTCATGATTCTCTATTTCATTGTTGACATATATTTTTCTTCATGATGTATGGTATGGCACGAGTTTTGATGCATGGAAAGGTCCAAGGATAATCATAGAAAGAGCGGTTGGTCTATGTTCTGGTTGAGCAATAGCATTTTCAACAGAAGCATATTGTAGTGATAGCATATTGTTCATATTGCAGAGAATATAGGGGGAGACATACCCATAGGGGGGTTCATTCTTCTTCCCATGATTCCAGAAGGACATATTTTATCAAATGCAAAGATAAATACTTGAAAAGGATCCCTATACCTGGAGAAAGAACACAGAGGCATAGTTCCAGGGGGAGTGATGGTCACAGAGGGAGCATCGGCAATACATCTTCAGCATTACATAAGAGTGATATCTGTTGTTCAAAAGGGGAGAGATTATTCAGAGGAATATCAAAGGCATTCAGGTAGGCGAAGCATCCCCAAGGAGAGTTCAGACAGAGGGAGCATCCCTAAGGAGAGAACTACCCTTTTCCATTGATTTCAAAGGGGGAGAGATAGTCACATTGATGTGATTGAGATAACTATTGATGCAAAGAAATGTCTTGTCTATATGTTTCCATCAATGATTGGAGTTGACATCAATGTTGGTATTTCCATCAATGCTAAAGGGGGAGATTGTTGGATCATGTTTTCATTGATGTCAAAGGATTGATGTCAAAGGATCGATATAAAAGGTCAAAGGTTTGATGTCAAAGGATTGATATCAAAGGAACAATATCTTGTCATATTATATTGATGAAGTATGTATTGTCTTTGATGTCAAATAAAGTCATAGTCATATTATATATGATGTATAGATGAAGATGGATCAATGAGTTGTCATTGATATATAGATGGATCGATGTGGTTTCATTGATATATGATGCATAGTTGGATTGATGTAAATATGGCTCATTATTGTCTTGTCATTGTTGATAGGAAGTACAAATGGATGAACTCCAAAGTGGTCCCCTTATGGTGAAAGCCCTCACAGGAAGATGTTTTGTGGTTGAGTTATCTTAGAAGTATGGTTAGAGAACCCATGCTTAATTATGGAATAATGATATCAACATCAATGATTTTTTTAGTGAAACTATCCTATATGGATAGTGTTTGTCATGCCATTTCTGGTAGTATGTGGAACGTCACATAACTTCTCATAGTTTGAGAGTTATGGCCTTACGAAGTTGGAGGACCCTCATATGTTGGCTTGAAGCCCCAAAAGGTCAAATAAGTCAAAGTGCTTACAAAGAAGAAATTATTTAAATAATAAAGTGAAGTTACAAAGTCAAGAGGATTATTTAAATAATAAAGTGAAGTGACAAATTCAAAGAGGATTATTTAAATAATAAAGTAAATGGAGAAATTTATAATTATGGAAAGTGGTTATAAGAAGGTTAACCCTAAAATGAGGAAAATGGGTTAAGATGTCAAGTGGCTATTGGACATATGGACAAGTGGCAAATTGGACAAAGTTGGACATAAGTGACTGTGTGGACAAAGTGGCTATGTGGACAAAGTTGGACATAAGTGACTGTGTGGACAAAGTGGCTATGTGGACAAAGTATCCTAAAATATGCTTCTAAGGAAGCTACTTGGAGAGTATAAATAAGAGGGAAGGGGTCTCTTGTAGGAAAAATCTCTTGAGCATATATTGAAGATATATTCTGAGAGAGAGATGGTCTGGAGGATCTCATGGACACATCAAAGTTTTCGTAAGTCTGAGATCTTGATGGAAAAAGTTTTGGAAGTTCAGAAACCCTAGTTTCTGAAGGAGTACGCGAGCAACAGTGGGGCAAAGAGCGTACATATGCGGGCTGCAGTGGGCCAGGACACGTACACACATGGGCTGAAGAAGGAAAGAATGCTTACAGTCGAAGGAAGTCATGAAGACTTGAGTGTGAGATGATGCCAAGTTCTTGAAGTCTAAAGCAAGTTCCATATCTGCATTCTATGGGCTCAGATCTGCCATAGAAACTCTGGTATGGTTACATAATTGTCTTGATGGATACTCTTGCTTATTGTATGGTGAATGCTTAAGGAATTCTTGGTATGGTTGTTGTGATATGGTTATGTTGGTTTCTTGATAGAGTGAGAAACACTCTTACGGTTCATTACTGATATGATTTCCATAGGATATTGGTTTCTTATACATGATTGAGTAACATTCATATTGTATGGTTGAGGAGCATGATTAAGTTGTTGGAGAGCATAGATGTTTTGTGATTGGTTATGGTTCATATTGGACAGTGAAAGAAATAAGTGAATGTGACTGAAGGTTGTAGAGGATCTGAGTTTTTCATGGAGAGAAAACCCTATTTGTTCAGAAGGCACATGCAGGCTTTAGTACAGACATGCTGCATACATACGTGATATGTACTACTAGTAGGGCACACACATACATGTGATGCACTACTGACAATTCACGTACCTATAGACAGATTGGTATATGTTGAGGATTGATTCCTCTTCTCATTTGGTGTTGAGTTGTGTAAGTTGAGTCTTGCATTGTAGAGTTGGTGCTCTTGTGGAGTTGTAACTCTATTCAGTTGTTGTTGATAACCTAAGGATTGTAGTCTGTAATAAAAAGAAAATTGTACATACATCTTGTGTTCTTTGTGTTCCTTGTAGTGATGACTTATTGATGATATATGTTGCTGGTATATGTTGATGATATATGTTCACATATAACTAGTTATAAATGACAGTGATGAGTGATGAGTAAATGGTGATTGCTAACTAAGGAGTTTTGTGAAGGGAATTTTGAGAAAGAGCCCTACACTGATTCACCCCCCCTCTCAGTGTGGTCAGTGTGTCCATCAAATACAATGGTCATTCTCCCCTCATGAAGTTGTTAAACCTTGGGGCATTTTAAATACTCATTTATATTTAGATAGTACAAATTGTAAATCAAAGTAAATCTCCCGCGGAGTGGCATCCACTACTTGTATGGCATTAAATTTTGAAATAGTGCCTAAGTGGCATTTCTTCAATAACTTATCCTTACAATAATAGGTTATAATTTCAAGGGAAACAAACGTAATCCCTTTGATGGTATGTTTTTGCCCTTTCTTAATGAATCTCATGTATAAATCCCTGAAATCCATGGTGATAGGTTCCAAAGTGCATAGCCGTTTTGCCTCAAGAACTACATAGCGACCACCCATTTCAATAGAAAACATGTGATTTTTGAGATGATACTCACCCATTTGAAGTTTCACATTTTAACATTGACCAAAACATTTCATCATACAATCATTGGCAATCATAATTTTAAAATTAGGTATAGAACAAACATAATAATGGGTCCCCTCATCCACTCTCCTATGAATGGAATTGTGGGTTTTGCCTCTATCAATCAATACAATCACTTTGTGATTCTTGATATAATCAATAAAATCCAATTTTTGGGGTGTCGAGAAACTATATAAGACATAGAGAGAAAGTTTGGATTCCTAGAAAATATCTAGCAAAACATTTTCTTCATCTGTGGGGCGTTGGCACTATCCAAATCTAGTCCAAGAGTGTCTTCAGTGTATATGTATTCTAAGTGTTCTTATGGAGATACATCCATTTGAAATAATTTATGTTCTTTACATTTGTGTCCTTTGAAATATTGTTCATCATAGTTAGAGGAAAGGTGGAGGTATTGGCATTCTGCCAACATTTCTCAAGATAACTTGTGGATTCTTGTTGGTTGCGAGTTGGAGGGGTTGTCCCAGTAGTCACCATAGGGGGGCTAGTGTGAGTAGTGAATAAAGGTCTCTTAGATTGAGAATTAATAACTATTTCAACTGCTTTATCTCTTTCAAAAGCTTCCAACCATGTTTTTTGGCGTTGTATCATGACATGTGTTCTAATTTTCTCCTTGATACCAATGATGAAACATTATTTAAAAAATGAATCAAATAGTCGCTTTGTGTGAATTACCGATTTCTCAAAGGAAGTAATATAGTCAACAACTATTCATGTTTGGCACAATGTTGCTAGTCATCCTAAGTAGTATCTATTTAAAATGATCATAAAATACCTACACAAACTGGGTCCGAGCAATGTAGCCTCCATAAGATTGTTCATACCATTACCACCATTGCCAACATTCTAAATCCAAATATAAGACCCCCATTTTTAGTTTTTATAGGTCATCAGTAATTCCATGGAGAGAGGAACAATGTTCCATTTGGATGAACCACCTCAAGGGATCAAAACCATCAAATTCATCCATCTTGACCTTTGGAAATTGGTGCCACAAATTGTGATCCTAAAAGTGTGGGTGGAGGTTATCTGGAAAGAGTGTGTGAGTGGCATGAATTTCATTTTTTAGGGATTCCTCCTTGGTTGGATAGATGTCTAGATATGATATATGGATACTCAAGCAGGCACCTAACACCTCTAGCACCTTTCCTTGTCTGTTCATTATGGTGTGTTGGCATAGGCCTATTTTGGGAGAAATACCTATTTTGGGTGGATGCCTATTTTGGGAGAAATACATATTTTGGGCGTAGGCCTATTTTTGGAAGAGAAGGTCTATTTTTGGAGCATGCACCTTAGGAGGAAAAAAAGTGGCATGTAGAAAAAAGAATGAAAAGCAGCATGCAGAAGGAAAAGCATTGTAGCGCGCATGCAAACATGCCTAACCATTTTAGGGTTAGGGTTTTTGAAAATATTGTAACGGATAAAAGCTAATAGAGTAGTATAAATAAATACCTAGGAGGTCTAGGTCGAGTTTGGTTGATTATTGTGAAGTCATTTGTTATTTTTGTTGAGTCGAATAAGCTAATTTTTTAGGGTTAGGTCATAGGTTGTGGAGCCTGGTGTGATCTACTCAGCCTCCCAGAGGGTACTTACCCTCATTTTGATTGTAATCCTAAAGATGTAATGCATGTAGTGCAGATTTTGCAGCATAATGAATAAAAGAGAAGAAGAGCTATGCTTTTGTGGACGTAGCCCCAGAAGGGGGTGAACCATGGTAAAACAATGTGTTTTGTGTGTTATGAATGATTTATTTTACTGTTCTTTTAATCACCATTTAAAGAATGTATGGTTAAATATGATTATAACATCATGAATGCATTAGTTTAATGATGAAATAAATCCTAGAAGTGGATGAATGATTAATGATGTTAATGCATAAGGAGAAAAATCCAAACACAGTCCCCACTCCTTCTTAGATTGCAAACACCTGAGTATTGCAGTCCCCCATAAAGTTATGTTGGGTGATATTGTGTTGTGCACTTTGTGCACAACGTTTCCTTCTGGTTTACTAGGAGGGCCGATAGTTTTGAGGTTTTTGCTGGAAACCTATTTGAGATCAGAACTTGGGTCATCCCAAGTAACCAATAAATGGTTTTGTTGTCGGTCGAAACTGCACATGATTGAGTGGAAGGGATTTGTTGAAAATCACAGAGGATGAAAGCATAGAAGGGAATGTTCAGGCCATGTAATCCAATGAAGGAGAATATTGAAAGATGGTTGAGAACAAAGGAACTGAAGTTTGTGCAGAAGGGCAACTGAACATCTAAGTTTACACCACGTAAATATCTCGACAAATACGTGTTTAGTGACTTGCATGAGGTATTTTTCTGTGATTTCTCGCATCTGTTGTAGTAGTGATTATTTTGGTTGAAGGACAACCATCCTACGAATCAGATCATATAGCTAGATTGGCATCCTATTTATATCGCATAGTTACAGCGAGTAAATAACAAATTTACGCGTGCGGTAGATTTATGGTTAGATAGTATTATTGCAGGGTTCATCACTGAGTTTGTGGTTGATAGTGCGAAGTCCTACACTGCTGCAAAGAAGGATTTTCTTAAGGGACCCAGAGGTAGGTACATCAGATAACTTTATACTTCAATTAATATTTTATTGTATGACAAAGGTGTGATGACTATGGAGTCAGACAACTAAAATTCCCTGTGCACATGGGGGAAAGGGGGAAGCACTGACAGTAGTTTGAGATATGGACAGGGAGATGGATAAAGGGAAGGAGAAGGAGACCATGGACCCAATCATGATGGAAGAGGAACATATAAAGCAGATAATGGTAAAAATTGGAAAGACGAATAGCAAATGACCTTACCAATATAAAATGAACAACAAAAAGAGGGCCTTAGCTGACAAAGAGGACTTGGCGAGTGATGAAGAAGAGGTAGAGGATATCTAGGATGTGGATCAGATTGAGGAAATTTTACGTGCAACATATGAAAGGAAAACAAGATTTCCAGGGTCAGGTATAGAAGGCATAACTCCAATCCAGATCATAGTCAGTGTGGAACCTACAACCCCATGTGTGACTAATACACCTGAAAGAACACCATCATTTAGACAAATGAATTTTAGTGGAAGAGGAGAAACAGGTCAGGGGTCCAATCAAGGACAACCAACTAGGGGAGAAACGTCAAGAAGTAACATTCAACTATCTACATTGTGCGGAGGCAGTAGTTCGAAACAGTTCAAAATGGCAGGACTAGATTCCAGCATCATATTACCAGAGTTTTGTTGTGAGGAATCTGAGGACCCTGGAAAAAATCTATTTATCTGTGAAAATATCTGGGAAGCAAAGCAGATCACAGACGAGAATACAAAACTCACACAGTTAGCTATCACACTAAGAGACCGCGCACTGGACTGGTACATGAGCCTTGATGTAAACAATCCACAAGGAGTACCAAATATTGTCATAGAGGTGAAAAAGTTACTGGTAAATGAATTTCAGAAGCCAAGATTAGAAGACCAGTACATGAATGAAATGATCAAAATCAGAAAGAAACCAAGTGAGTCTTTCTAGGAGATTGATCAAAGGTTCAAATGTTTGAAAGGTAAGTTGAAGTATTCAATTACTGACATGAAACATAGGAAGTTATTTGTGAACTCACTGTTACCACACTTGAAGTATCATTTGAGGCAGAAGAAGTTCCAAAATCAAGAAGAGGCTCTGCAAGCAGCCTTGAAGCTGGAAGAAAATCAGTATCAATAGACAGATCCAACAATAGATGATTTGAAAGAGGATCTGAAGAATCTAACATTTCAACTGAACCATAATAAGGGAAAAGGGAGGAGAAAAGTTGTTTGGTGTATGTTATGCAGGACATAAGAACATCATAAGAATGAATGTCCAACTTTTGCGTAGTACTTGGAAGTAGGGGTGCCAAACCCCTTGCCAATAGGAGGACCATGGTGCGAGATTTTCAAGACACATGGGAATGATATATATCATTGTCCAATGATGTAGAAGTATAATACAGTACCAAAAATTTTGTTAGCACATAAACCTGTCACGCTTTGTGAGTTGTGTTTTCCACCTGAGTCTATAATTTTTTGCCTGGTTTTTCTCTTTTTGCAGACCAATCGTAAATCCTCCTCTCGGCTTATATTTTTTCTGCTGTTGGTCTTCATGCATTCGATATACTTGTTTTGTTTAGTGTCTCACCTGAAAAATATCGGCCTTAAGTCTTTATGTTTTCCCAAATCCAATCGCGTTTCTCGTTGCCTTTGATCCTTTTGTTTTCCTGAGTCCTCTGTCAGTCTTCCCAGTAGCCATCCACAGGCCTCCGTTGTTAGTTCCAAGCGCAGCACTTGAATCTTTTGAGATGGATTCAAATCAAGCGAGCGAGCAAGATCAACCTTCAATGGAAAAGATCCTTCAAGCAAATAAACGAAATTGCGATTTCGTGTTTCGGGGGTTTCAGCATGAAGCAAGTCGCGAAATGTCGAAGTCTCGAATTGTTGAAATGTCGAAGTCCTGACACGTCGAAGTGTTGACATCATCTGGGCCATCCGATCAAAGGGGACGCGCATCACAAGATTATCATTTCGTGGTTTCGTGGGACGGAGCATTCAAAGGGTTGAGTCATAATGACTTGTGAAATACGAAGTCGCAAAACAATCAGGGTCGTTCGTTCCAGGGGGCACATGGAGCAGGATCTGGGCCAAGAAAAGGTCTTCCCAGGAGTGTCGATGGTGTGTGGTCCCACAATGAAAATTTGATCTAGGTCATCCAAAGCAGAGGGGCATGTGGAAGCAGATAAACAATTTTGCGGAGTTGGGTTTCAGGGTTTCGAAATGAACTACAAGCAATTTTTGCGAAATGGGAAATTGTGAAATAGATCTGAGCCATTCAAAATAATGGAGCACGTGGCGCCTGATCAGAGATTTATGGGTTTTGCATATCGGGAAATTTGAATACAAGAGAATGGCAGACCCCCGAAGTGTGAAATCGTGAAACGTTTGAGAATTGGGCCCATGGTCTCAGCACATGATCACATGGGAAGTGTTATCGCGTAGTTTGTAGTTTAGGTCAAAAGGCTAAAGGATATGGGTCAAACTGGTGAAACAGGAACCTTCCCCACCCAATGTCACCTCGATGGGAAGGTTCTTTCTATTTAGGGAGGTTAGCCCAAGGGAGACATCCTTGGTAACCTGGGGTTTTGAAGAGGTTGAGATATAAGGTCAGAGTTAAAGTTTCCCCTTCACAGGTTACCACCAAAATCAGAAGGTTTGGCTAATCAACCAATAATGAAGTATAGTCCCAAATGAGAACACCTTCCCGTAAAAAAGCAACAATAGAAAAATATATGTGAAGGCTATATACACAGGGTTAGCACTTCATATGACCATATGATATAATTTAAGCAATATAAACCAATAGATATTAATGAGATCAACATTTTTTCAATTATCTATGGAAAGAGCATTAATTCATCAATAACTATCAATATGACAAAGCCAACAATGTATTCAATCAATAAATGCTTTAGATCATCACTCAATTGCTTGTAAAAGTCAAAAGCTAGCTGCGTCAAAAATAACCAACTATGACATCAGCCTTAGTTAGGGTTAGGGTTAGTTAGGGTTTCAAGATTTAGGGTTTAAAGAGTTATTTTGTACACTAAAGCTTCAACGTTGGAGATCAAATCAGTGCCTCAGGGTATATGGAGTCAAAAATAAGGGCACAAGGTCTCGGAAGGATGACAACTCAGAGACTAGAAGGTAGGGTTCTATGGTGCTGCAAAGGCAGGGACCTAGAATCAAAATCCTAGGGGAAAGAGGCTCACTCCGATGTTTCTTAAGCAAGGCCTCATGCTCTTTCCTCCTTCTCTAAATAGACTTGGCAAAATGGCTAGATTAAAGCATACATCTAAGGGAGAAAGTGTTGCAATGACAAGGCTTTCAAACCATAGAAGGTGAAACCCTAGGTGTAGGCAATCTAGGCCTAGGATGTCTCCTCTTTTCAACTTATAGACTTCAACGCTAGCTCAGAAGAAGGAAGACAAGTGTAGCAACGACTAGACTTTATCTCTTTTCTTCAATGGCTGAAAAAGATTTCTCAACAAGGGGACATGTAACAATAACCTACTTGTGTGCTTGTTACCTAGGGTTTTAAATCAGAAATACAATAAGTAAATGCAATAAATTATACCTACAACCATTCATTCAAGAAGTTTTGCAAGAAAATTCACTTACATGTCATGAAGAAAAGCACAAGAAAACCCTAGTTGTAAACCTTCCTTGAGAGAAATGCCATAAATGCCAAAAATATCCTACCAATATCAAGTGCACCTCACTTTAGACAGCAAAACTACCCTAGTAGAGCGCAAAAATCAGATCTCACAAGAGAGTGAGTTGTGTTATGTTCAAATGAGGGAAAAACATCCTCAATATATACCATCCAATGACCTTTAATTTAAAAATTAGGTCATTAAAATAGCCGACAAGGATGACTACTAAAAATCATATTGTTTTTACATTAACTGCTAAGTAAAAGACATAAATGAGAAAAAGGTGGGACGTCAAGCCCCTCTGAGGGAGACGTTGGCCCTTTTGGGGCTAGTCCAGCATCCAGAAGTCAGACGTTAGCCCCTTTAGGGATCCTCCAAGATGCCACATGTGCCATTAATCCCATCAAACTACCACACTCTCAAGATGACATGCAAGTCTCCTGGGTGACGTCCTGTCCATCAAGAGGAAAACGTTCTATCTGAAGTGGGTCAATCCCCCTAGGTTGGGCTTAGCTAAAGTGTCCTGGGTGGAACGTCCTTCTTCCTCTCGTGTGCAAAGGATCATCATATCACTGTCTTGTCTCTGCCCCTGATGGGGTCCCAACAACCATCTGATGGGCTCTTCAGCCCCATGGAGGTCTGAGCTAATCATCTCCCCATGTGTACCGGTCCACTGGTACTTGTCTGTCGGGCATGGTCCTGCACATCAAAAACTTCGCCCTCCATGGGCTCATTAGTCCTCAGGATCATAGCAATGTCAATCATATTTCATAATTAGTTTTATCAAATGCATGCATAAGACCCCTAGCATATCATCTAATAGCTCAAAGACATTACACTGACCTACTATACAAAGCTGAAGAAAAGACAAAATGCCCTGTTGGGCCAGCATCCATAAGAAGAGGAAAGTTTCCAAAGGGTATCATTCAAGCCATGGAATACGAGGTGGTATGGTCTAAGGATGTCCAGACACAGTGAAAACCAGGGGTAGGTATTATCCGTGGGTGCCTTTGTAGGAGGCGAGTTGTACCTGTCATGGATGCAGTTCTTTCCAAGCCCTTTATTGCCTTTATTCTTTCTTTTATTTATTAATTTTTCTTTCTTTTTGCTTCAAGGTCTAACCAGAGGACACTGCCTTGGCGTGGTGATAAGAGATGATAGTGTTACCCATGAGTATTTTCGTAGAAATGATAAGGTTGGCTCGTGATGAGACCCCCTTTCCCTTGGCCATGCAACCAAGGGTCACTACCCTGGCATGGTGACCAGATAATAGCAATGTCATACTGCTAGATACCTATGAACATAATGGGTCGGCTCGTGATGAGACCTCCCATCCTCTTGGCTAGGTCTTGTTTTATTATTTTTCTTCGGGTCCCTTTTTGTTTCTTATCGAGAGGCTTTTTATTGCCTTCTCGGGGATCCCTGGACGAGGCATCTCTAGGTTTTATTTCCTATGGCTTTTATCTTTTACTAGTTTCTTTTACCTCCTGGGCCTTTAGCCCCTTCTTCCCATAGGATAAAGTGTAACCCCTCAAATAGGTCATCCTAATTCCCAGACTAGGGGAATGGGATAGATGAATGGGAGATAAGATGTAAAATGATAATATGGTGGGAGCAGACGATGGCTCTTCAAATCCCCCCTGGTGGCTAACCAAAACCTATGGATACAAGCTTGCTAGGGCACCCCGTTAATCCCCTCAACCATGGTCAAGTGGGTTAGTGTAAGATCCAAGCAGTTGTCAGCAATGTAAGGAAACTGATGCATGCATTTGAAAGTTATAATGATCAAACATGACACATACCATGATACCTGGACCAATTACCTCATGGAGCAAGAGTCTTCTCTGATGCAAGTCCAAGCCGATGGTGATGGATGCTTCTGCTACTAACAGGACAAGTCTGATGAAGAATAAGGAGGATGGGCCCTCCAGGGCCATGCTCAGGTCAATCCTTCTCTCGGTACTCCATGTCTAGGACCTATGGGCCTCGAGACATGATCTCCTAGTTATCCCATGAAATCGGGGATAACATCTAGCTCCAACTCGGGGATATGTGCTCACCGTAGAGTGCATGAGAACCTCAGCATCTCTGGCATAAACTTGCACACCTGCTCACACTCGAATAGGGCATTAGCAACAAAGGTGGGGTGGTATTGCCACCCCGCAAATATAACATATATGTATATGAAACAAAGCAATCAAAATGCATGTGAGGAAACAAACTAACATGAAAATGCAGATGGTATAATACACGAAAAATGCCTGCCTACTTATACTTACCTGTATAGTCATGTGTCTGGGGGGTAGTAACGCTTGATATGTAAAGTGTTTACTGGCAGTTTCAGAATCTCTCCTTCCATTGTCTCCAGGTTGAAGGAATTTGTACCTGCACAACTCTCGATCTTATAAGGGCCTCCACACAGGCTGTCAAACTTTTTGTGCATGCCAGGCTTCTCTTTCCTTTTAGCCCACAGCAGGACAAGATCTCCTTTGGTGAAACTTCTTTCCTTGGCTTTGTGATCAAAAGTGTTCTTTATCTTTTCTTGGTTCCTTGTCATTTGACCCAAGGCATTTCTTCGCGTTTCATCTAATTCTATCAGCTGATTTATTCTTCCTTGGATTGCCTCTGTATCTGTGGCATATTGTTGAACAAATCGGAGGATAGGGATTTGGAAGTTCACATGAAGTTTTTCTTCAAGTCCATATACCAGCTTAAAAGGAGTTTTCCCTATGGAAGTTTTTGTTGTTATTCGATCTACCCATACTGCATATTTTATTTTACTATCCCATGACTTCTTATTTTCTCCGACAACCTTTTTTAGGATATTCATGAGGTTCTTGTTGGTTGACTCTGCCAATCCATTTCCTTGTGGGTAGTATTTTGAGGAATGAGATAGGGTAATGCCATATTTGAAAAAAAATTCTACTAGAGCGTAGGAGCTAAAAGCTTTGGCATTATCTGTAGTGATCTTGGAAGGGACGCCAAACCTAGTTATGATCCGATCTTCCAAGAAGTTCATGACAACCTCTTTGGTGGCCTTCTTCGTAGGAATTGATTCAACCCATCTAGTGAAATAATCTGTAGCTTTTAGGATCCACCAATAGCCATTACTCGAATTATCTTTGAATTCACCAACAAAATCCAAACCCCATTGCTGAAAGGGTGCTTCCACTACTACCGGTTTCAAAGGCTGTGCTGGAAGTCTTGGTTTGTTGGAGAAGTATTGGCAAGGTTGGCAGGATCGAACATGCTGATAAGTATCTGAAAAGAGTGTTGGCCAATAATAACCGGCCCTCAAAATCTTATGGGCAGTGGTATGAGGAGCAAAGTGTCCACCACAATGCCCAGAATGAAATTCTTCCAATATCTTCTTTGCTTCGTCCTTGTTTACACATCAAAGTATGACACCATCAGGATTCTTCCACCCAAGTCCATCCTCGGTCAAGAAGTACTTCATAGCCTTCAATCTCAAAGCCCTTCTCTTGTAATCCACCAAATGATCAGGGCAAGACAAGTTCTTTAGATAATAAACTATATCAGAATACCACGCATCATGTTCTAGTTCACTGATCATTACATTCACTTGCTCATTCTCACCCATCTGTATGGCTTCCTGGTTGCTTTCAGTCAACATTTGGGCCAGAACTTGTCCCTTTATTATCTTGGTGGGTTTTATTTCTAAGTCATACTCCTGGATTTTGGAAACCCACTTTCCTCGAGTACTCATATAGTCTTGTTGTGATAAAACATCCTTCACGGCCGGGTATGGGACATAAGCCTTGATCTTATTGTAACCGATGTAGTTCCTGAAATGTTTGAGGGATTTGACCAAGGCATAGGCTTGCTTCTCTGTGATAGAGTAGTTCAATTATGAATCTCTTAGGACTTTGCTCATAAAGGCTATGGGATGTTCATATTTATCAACATCCTTCTGCATCAAGACACCTGCAATAGTATCCTGAGATGCAAACGAGAAAATTATGAAATCTCGCAAAAAATCAGGACTAATTAGGACGGGGGCTTGGGAGATGGAGTTTTTTATGTCTTCAAAAGATTTGTTGGTCTCATTTCCCCACCTGAAAGCAACGTCCTTTTTCAGCAGAGCGCTTAATGGTTTTATCCTTTCAGCAAAATTAGGCACAAATCTGCAGATGAAGTTGATTTTTCCAAGAAATGATTGTAGGGCTTTCTTGTTGACTGGAGGGCGGACATCCTTTATTGATTGGACTCTTTCGGGATCAATGGAGACTCCCCCTAGTGAGGCCATGTGTCCCAGCGATTTTCCTTCGTCGATCCAAAAAACAGACTTCTTAGGATTCAGTGAGATACCATACTTCCTGCATCGTTCAAAAACAATCCTGAGGTGGGAGAGATGGTCTTTCTTATGCCTGGACAAAACTGTGAGGTCGTCTTGGTAAATTTCTATGATTTTTTGTATAAGGTCCCTGAAGGCAAAATTCATTGCTCTCTGAAAAGTAGCACCAGCATTCATGAGACCAAATGGCATTCTCAAGTACATAAAAGTTCCCCAAGGCGTAGTGAATGCAGTCTTGAGTTGATCCTCCCTTTTGAGTAAAACTTGGTTGTATCTTGAGAACCCATCTAGCATAGACATCATCCCTACCCCTATGACCCACTGAAGCAAATGTTCCATGTTTGGGAGGGGATAATTATCCTTTAAAGACAACTGGTTGAGGTTGTGGAAATCGACACAAAGGCGGGTATCACCATTTTTCTTCCGAACAACTACCAAGTTTGACATCCAAGAAGAATAGCTGATAGGGGCTATGATACCAGCGTCAACCATCTTTTGGAGTTCCTTTTGTATCTAGCCTGCCAACTTCGGGTTGATATGCCTTAGCTTTTTTCAGAATGGCTTGGCTCCTTCTACCAAGGGTATAGTGTGTTGGATAACATCCCCTCTATAGGCCTTTAAATCATCATAGTTCCAAGCAAAGGTGTCTCTAAACTCTCTAATGAGCTCTAGTATTTCCTTCCTCTCTTTCTTGGTAGTCCCCTTTCCTATCTTGACCATTCTCAGATCCATCTCAGTACCGATATTGAATTCCAAGGCTTCCTCATCTTGTTTATTGGTTCTTTTTCCTTTGAAAACATCATGCCTATCAAAAAGTTTCTTTAGAGGAATACAACCCTTTGGTAAGGTATTGTTCTACAGGTTGATAATTTCCAAGTCCATAGAATCAACCGGGAAAGCAACTTGTGAATCTTTAAATTATTTTCTATTTTCCATGAATCTGATAATTTGATTGTCATCCTCAAACACCTACCAATGCTCCAGGTTGTCGGGAACAAAAGGTCTAAAAAGAACCTCCATTTTGCATAAGTTGTGAAGAGGTCCTTCGCATGGTTGTAAAGTGGAGGCTGAGACAGCCAGAGCATCAGCCACGTGGTTTTCTTCTTGAGGAACAACTTCAATTGATATCTTTCTGAAGGATTTTGAAAGGGTCTGAGCCACATCTCAATATTTCTTCAACTTCTCATTCTTAGTGGAAAATTTAATCAAAACTTGTGACACAATGAGGTCTGAGTCCCCTTTTACTTCCAAGATTGTAACACCTTTGTCGATTGCTAGATTAAGTCCCAGATCCTCCAAGCTACCACACGTGCTAGTAATCCCATCAAACTGCCACACGCTCAAGATGACGTCCAAGTCTCCTGGGTAACGTCATGTCTATCAAGAGGAAAATGTTCCATCTGAAGTGGGTCAACCCCCCTAGGCTGGGTTCAGCCAAAGTGTCCTAGGTGGAACGTCCTTCTTCTTCTCATGTGCAAAGGGTCATCATATCACTGTCTTGTCTCTGCCACTGATGGGGTCCCAACAACCATCTGATGGGATCTTCAGCCCCATGGAGGTCTGAGCTAATCATTTCCCCATGTGTACCAGTCCACTGGTACCTGTCTGTCGGGCATGGTCCTGCACATCAAATACTTCTCCCTCCATGGGCTCATTAGTCCTCGGGATCATAGCAATGTCAATCATATTTCATCATTAATTTTATCAAATGCATGCATAAGACCCCTAGCATATCATCTAATAGCTCAAAGACATTACACTGACCTACTATACAAAGCCGAAGAAAAGACAAAATGCCCTGTTGGGCCAGCATCCATAAGAAGAGGAAAGTTTCCAAAGGATATCATTCAAGCCATGTAATACGAGGTGGTATGGTCTAAGGATGTCCAGACACAGTGAAAAATAGGGGTACGTATTATCCGTGGGTGCCTTTGTAGGAGGCAAGTTGTACCTGTCATGGATGCAATTCTTTCCAAGCCCTTTATTGCCTTTATTATTTATTTTATTTATTAATTTTTCTTTCTTTTTTCTTCAAGGTCTGACCAAAGGACACTGACTTGGCGTGGTGACCAGAGCTGATAGTGTTACCCATGAGTATTTTCGCAGAAATGATAAGGTTGGCTCATGATGAGACCCCCTTTCCCTTGGCCATGCAACCAAGGGTCACTGCCTTGGCGTGGTGACCAGATAATGGAAATGTCATACTGCTAGATACCTATGAACATAATGGGCCGGCTCGTGATGAGACCTCCCATCCTCTTGGCTAGGTCTTGTTTTATTATTTTTCTTCGGGTCCCTTTTGTTTCTTATCGAGAGGCTTTTTATTTCCTTCTCAGGGATCCCTGGGCGAGGCATCTCTAGGTTTTATTTCCTATGGCTTTTATCTTTTACCAACTGCTTTTACCTCTTGGGCCTTTAGCCCCTTCTTCCCACAGGATAAAGTGTAACCCCTCAAATAGGTCATCCTAATGCCTGGACTAGGGGAATGGGACAGATGAATGGGAGATAAGATGTAAAATGATAATATGGTGGGAGCGGACGATGGCTCTTCAAATCCTCCCTGGTGGCTAACCAAAACCTATGGATACAAGCTTGCTAGGGCACCCCGTTAATCCCCTCAACCATGGTCAAGTGGGTTAGTGTAAGATCCAAGCAGTTGTCAGTAATGTAAGGAAACTGATGCATACATATCAAATTTATAATGATCAAACATGACACATACCATGATACCTGGACCAATTACCTCATGGAGCAAGAGTCTTCTCTGATGCAAGTCCAAGCCGATGGTGATGGATGTTGCTGCTGCTGACATGACATGTCTGATGAAGAAGAAGGAGGATGGGCCATGCTCAGGTCAATCCTACTCTCGGTACTCCATGTCTTGGACCTGTGGACCTTGAGACATGATCTCCTAGTTATCCCATGAAATCGGGGATAACAGGAAGCAAGTCTAGAAAGAGGGGCCAACGCTCATCGCATAACCGATGTTTCGTATTGTCAGAGAAAAGAGCATTGTCATTCATTTTAAAGCAAGCCTAGCTACCAATCTCAGAAGTCGTTTTGCAATTTCGGGTATCGCGATGTTGAGAGCAAAGAGGAGTGAAAAATCCTGAAAGGCGAAACCCCGAAATATCATGCGGGATAAGTATGAGGTCATGACCCACAATGGGGTGATGGGAAGAATCTACATGAAAGGATGGAGTGTCCGAATTGGTTAAGGAAAAATAGTTGCGTGACCTTGAGGCACCAGAATTAACTGAAAGGGATTATGAGTTCGCCTGGAATGTTCATGGGCATCAGGCCTCGTCCTGATCCCAATAAAAGTAGTTAATGAGAATGAAGAAGGTGGTTGAAGCCTTGTTTCACCACATAAATGGAAAGCATGGAAAGGCCAGCCGTGGGAGCAGACTGTCAACCCAAGGACCCCCTGTCAACGGATTTTCCTGCAAATCCCATACCAATCCAAGATTGCATCTGCTAGAAGAACGTAAGTGTGGCCTGACAGAGGAAGGCGAAGACGCCAAGCATTGAATGTAATGACCAGAGCACGTTCCTGAAGGGAGCAACTACTTTGATTATATATACTCAGTTTTCATATTTTGTAAAGGTCGATGGTAGAGTAAAGCTCCCTATTTGTAAAGTTTTAATGAAAACTATGGTTCTGTGGTTGTGTATGGTAATTTGAGACCTCTTGTTTAATAACAGTCATTTTTCTTTCCCATTTCCTTTTTCCTCTGATACTGGAAGCTTGGGCATGGATGATCCAGTCGAGTTTTTGTGACTGTAGTTTAATGTAGGTTTGATTGCAGCACTGTTACAATGTTTTTAGTTTCTTGAAGCTCTCAGATCCAAGAAGATATTGTATTTGAAGATTTTCTTCCTTGGAGTTGCCGGAAGACCGAATGTCCATAGCAGAGCTCTTGGCTCTCCTCAAGTTCTCCCCCTACTCACCACTATACTCAAATCACTGACTGAAGTTAGACCAAGACCTCACCTGCTTGCGCTTTCCAACCCAGTTTTTTGAGTTAGAATGATACCATCCTAAGTCTGCATCCATTAGACCGCCTCTAAAACTATTCATTGTGACATAGAAAATGATGGGTATCAGTCTTACCTCTACTGCAATCCAGGGGTGACTTCTAGTGCTAACATTTCTGGCACCGTTGCTGGGGAACAAATTGAAGACTTTTCCCTAGGATTGAACGACAATGAAGTTTTTGATTCTGAAGGTGCATCGAATATCAGAACCATCCAAGATTGAAACCATGAACCTGAAGACTCCAATGTGGTGACTCCATCGAGGTGAATCCACTGACGAATCCACTATTTCAGCTGTGTCTTCCAGAGCTAGACACACGAGGTCTACCCCATAGCTTCCTTTAGCAACACCCGATGCTGACCCAGAGAAAATTATCAGAAGAAGAAGGGCCCTTTGAGAAGGAACTTCCACTGCAGAACCAGGTATTTCTGATGATTTTCATGATCCTTCTATAGAAGCTCCAATTTCTACTTCTCATTCTCTTCTTATACCTTTTGTTGGAGTTTCCCGAACTTTAAATTTTGGGAGTGTTCCTGTTGAGTTTTCCCCTCCTGGTCTGGGATTGGAGGGAGAAAGCCTTGTCACTCCTCTCTCTCCTAAAATTGCACCGTGGTTTAGACCCAGCACCTCAGAATATTTCCCTACACCGGGATTTACCACCCCTCCTCCTATTACTATTGCTACTATGTGAATAGAAGCCTCTGCTCCCTCAAGCCCTGTAGCCTTTTCTATAAATCCTCTGTTGTTCCCCTTTCCTCCCGGAAGCTTAGTTCCAGTATCCCCTATTTGAACCCCATCCCATCCTAATTCTCCTCCACCTATCATCCCTATGGCAGGTGCACATCCTCCTAGAAAAAGAATGGATGCCATAGTGGCTGCAAGATACTCCCCTCTAGTCCTACCTCAACCAATGAATGCTCTCCTTGATGGATATTACTTAAAGTATATGCCCAAGGTCACGAGAGAAGAAGACATAACTGTTGAAGAGAACCTTGTTTCCTTCTACAGTTATGCAGATAATTTGAATATTGAAAATGAAGATGTTTGGATGAGAGTCTTTTTCTAGAGCCTTGATGGTGAGGTTAGAAAATGGTTTAGGGGATTGACCACTGGATCCATTGTTTGGATTGAGGCCCTAGATGAAGTTTTCTTGAGGCAGTGGGGGGATAAAAAATACTTTATGTATTATATCAAAGAGTTCGGGTCCCTAAAGAGAAAAGAGGGAGAATCTGTGTCTGACCTCTCCAAAATATTCAATAAAATGTACAATAATATCCCTACTGATATAAAGCCTACAGAAGCCTCTGCCAAAATCACTTACGCTAGTGCTTTTGACCCTGATTTATGCCTCCTGCTCAGAGAAAGAAGAGCTACTTCCCTGGCTCATATGCAAGATGCAACCATGGAAGTGGAATCCAATGTATTGGCAGTAGACAGACTTAGGAACAAAGCTGATAGAGATAGAGGGGGAGGAAGATCTGAGGCCTCAACCTCTGGTTCCTCTGTTGCTCCCACTCAAAGGGATGAGGTGACTCAGCTACTAAAATCAATTTCTGCTAGAATGGAACAGATTGAATTAGAAGGAAAGAAGAACTACATAAATCCACAAAATGTTGATAACAGAGGCAACTTCAGGAGGCCTAATAAAAATTCTCCTCAGATCATCCAAAGGGAACAAAGGAACAAAGATAGGAATGATCAGAAAATCCAGACCCCCCTCCAAAATAATCTTGTTGTTGGTAATGAAGGAGAGGAAGAAGACCTTGACCTAGAAATCCATTGTCTCGGAGACACTTCCCCTTTTCCTCATCTGACTCAATCAGCATATGAGGAGTCTCTAATGGACAATCAACTAAATGAATTGAGTAAGGGGGACAAGGCCAACAACAGCCCAAGCAGATATAACCTCAGGTACAAGAAGGAATAAGGAAATCCTGATGTTCCTGAGCAGTCTGCCAGAGTAGAGAAGCCTACTAAAGTTGTAGCAGACACCCGCAAAGGTAAGAAGATTCAAACCCCCTCACCAGTAGCCAAAGATCCTACCCCATAAGTGAAAGAAATTTTGAATCCCCCTTCTTCCTTTAGTTTTGAGCATGAAATTCAAAAGATCAGAATCCATGTGCCCCTTTTAGAGCTAGTCAAGCATGAAGATTTCAAAAAATACCTTTCGAAGTTGTTGTAGCTAGAGCCACCTTGCCATTCCACAGATTCAATAAATCTCCAAGATGAAAATCTAGCAGTCGTCCTAGGCCCTATGGTAGAAGACAGAGACGATTCATACCCTCCCTTCTACACATCATTGAACATACACGAAAAAGTACTGCATAATTATTTGATGGATTCAGGGGCCTCTCACAATCTCATGCCCAAGACTGTCATGGAAGAGCTCAGATTAGAAATCACAAAAGCCTATCATGAATTATATTATTTTGATTCAAGGAGAGTGCAATGTCTTGGGGTCATCAAAGATCTGGTCGTGACCTTATTTCAGCTGCCCATGAAGAGTGTGGTCATGGACATTGTAGTGGCTAATGTTCCCCCCAAGTTTGGCATCATTTTGTCAAGATCTTGGATAAAAAGACTTGGGGGAACCCTTCAAATGGACCTCACATATGCTACTAGTCCAATGTCTGGGGGGGAGCATAGAAGACTTTATAGGGAAGCTCAGCTGGCCTACATTATTAGTGATGAAGCAGAACCCACCAACCATCCTATATTCTCCCTTGACATTGATATGGGATCTAGTATATTGCATCTCACTAATGCTCTCAAGCCTCCCCTTAAACTCAGAAAACAACCTGTTGATTTTCGTGAAGATTTTTCCCCCACCACCTTTGTTTGGAAGATGTTCTTTGATGGAGCCTCTTCAAGCTAAGCATATTTATCAAGCTAAGCATCCCAGGCTCAGAACCTACAGGAATGAAGTGTGGGATCTGATTGACAGTTTTTTCTTGGCTTTCAACATTTCATTCATTCCGAGAGAGGAAAACAAAATGACTGATTCCTTGGTTGTTTCAGCGAGAAACTTCAGAGTCCACCTGCCACCTAATCTCAGGTATGATATAGAAGTAAAATACATGCCCTCTATACCTGACAATATCAAGTGTTGGAAAGTGTTCGAGGATGATCTTGAGATCAAAATATTTCTGGAGACTATTGATGAGTTTTTAGCATTGCATATTGATCAAGATCCTGACTCCGAAACTGATCCTCATGCTGATGTTTTTCTGAACAAGATTTTTGATCATCATATTGTTCAGTTTCCTAGCAATCATATTCCCAAGGGGCTAGTTCCTTTGGAAATATTATTCGACAGGAATGATGTGGCAGTAAAGGGAAAAGTTTCAAATGAGGATGTTGAGGTAGCTGAGTGCAATATTGTCACAGAAGGGAATCCAAAATTCGTCAAGTTGTCAAGCAACCTGAAAAGAGAGCAGAGGGTCGAGTATGTTGAGTTATTAAGAGAATTTGCTGATGTCTTTGCTTGGACCTATGAAGACCTCAGGACATATGACACCAACGTTATTGAGCATAAGATTCGACTAAAAGAGGAGGCCAAACCCTTCAAGAAGAAATTAAGGCAGATGAATCCTATGTTGTTGACTATCGTGGAGAGAGAGGTAAAGAATTTTCTCGATGCCTAGATCATCGTGCCTTTGAGATATTCAGAATGGGTGGCCAACCTAGTCCCGGTGAGAAAGAAGAGTGGAGAAATCAGACTTTGTGTCGATTTCAGGAATTTGAACAGGTGCTCAAGGAAAGACCATTATTCCTTGTCGAAAATGGAACACATATTATAAAGGGTAACTGGCGCATCAAGGATATCCATGATTGATGGCTTTTCGGGATACAATCAGATCTCTGTCTTGCCTGAGGATAGAGAGAAAACAACCTTCACCACTCCTTGGGGCACATTCATGTATGCCAAAATTCCCTTTGGATTGATGAACGCAGGAGAAACCTTTCAGTGAGCCATGGACATCACCTTCATTGGAGAAAGAGATAAATTCATGGTCATTTATCTAGATGACATAACAGTCTTCTCCAAATCTGATCAAGAACATTGTCAACATCTGAGAAAGGTCTTCCTAAAATGCAGAAGGTTCGATCTTTCCCTAAATCCCAAGAAGTCTTTATTTTCCATGAAGGAGGGAAAATTGTTGGGGCACATATTATTAGTTGAGGGAGTCAGAATTGATCCCAGCCAAGTGGAAGCGATTCAGACTTTATCACTCCCAAGGTCCAGGAAAGAAGTCTAGTCTTTTCTAGGAAAAATTAATTTTTTTTATAAGGTTTGTTTCAAATTTTGTTGAATTGGTGAAGCATATCACATCCATGCTTAAGAAGGGAAATGAAGTAAAATGGACTGTTGATCCCAGATAATCCTTCAACCAGATCAAACAAGCATTGACTGAGGCACTAGTATTGATCAGTCCTAATTATTCCAAGGACTTTATGATTTTATCCTTTGCTTCATTTGATACAGTGGCAGTTGTTTTATTGTAGAAAAATGATGAAGGGTTGGAGCAGCCTATTTCCTTTTTCAGCAGGGCATTGAGGGATGCAGAGGTCAAATATGACATCATGGAGAAGAAGGCTTATGCCTTAGTGAAATATCTCAAATATTTCAGAGTATATGTCTTGCATTCGAAGATCATTGCATATGTTCCTTCAGCCTCTGTGAAGGACATTCTTATTCAACCTGACATAGACAGGCGAAGGAGTAAGTGGATTGCCAAAATTTTGGAGTTTGATATGGAAATAAATCCCACCAAGCTAGTTAAAGGCCAAGGTTTAGCCAAGCTGTTGGCTGAATCCAATTGTAAGGATTTGTGGGTTAAATCCATCAACACTTGCTCAGAAAATTAGCAGGCTGAGTTGTCTAATGAGAATTCTCAGGACAACCCTCTGTTAGTAGAATGTACCTGGTACAAAGATATTACGATTTTTTAGCAATAGTTAAGGCCCCCTGATGGTATGGGAAGGAGAAAGGAAAGAGATCTAAAGCTCAAAGCAATCAGATACTACCTTATTGACCAGGTCTGGTACTGGAAAGATCCTCTAGGAGTGCTTCTGAGATGTTTAGACCCATAAGAGGCCCAAAAAACTATATTTGATTTCCATGACAGCCTTTGTGGGGGTCATCACTTCTGGAAAACCACTGCCTACAAAATTCTCAGGGCTGGATATTTCTGGCCTACTCTCTTCACTAATGTTTGCACAAAATTCAGAGCACGCGTTAAATGTAAAAGATTCTCCAGAAAACAACAGCTAAAGTCCCTGCCATTGAAACCTATGGTTGTTACAGGGCCCTTCCAGCAGTGGGTCCTGGACTTCGTTGGGGAAATTCATCCTACATCCAGTGGTCAGCACAGATGGATCTTGACTGCCACAGATTACTTTACTAAGTGGATAGAAGCTATTCCCATAAGGAGTGCTTCTCACAGGGTGATCATCAGTTTCCTAGATGATATCATGGCAAGATTTTTCTATCCGAGTAGAATCATCACAGATAACGCAACATCCTTCAAATTTGAACCATTAATCCAATTATGCAAGTAGTTTGGAATCAGGTTGATTCACTCTACCCCATACTACCCCCAAGGAAATGGACTCCCAGAGTCCTCTAACAAAAGCCTCATTAAAATCATTAAAATACTGTTAGAGGATAACAAGAAAGCGTGGGATTCAAAGCTTAACTTTTCTTTGTGGGATGATAGAGTGACAACGAAAATATCTCTTGGCATCTCTCTGTTCAAGCTTGTATATGGAACCGAAGCAGTTTTTCCCTCTCAACTGCCCTTGCCTGTGGCGAAATTCTTTCAAGATCACCAAGGTGAGCATGATGATATGATTAGAAGAATTCATCAACTGGTAGAAGTGCAATAGACCATAGAGCAGGTAATGGACAGAGCACATGACCATCAACAGAAAATCAAGCAAGCTTTTGATAGGGAGAGAAGAAAAGAGGATTTCCAGCTGGGAGATCTAGTGCTCAAATGGGATGCCCCTAGGAAGGACAAGGGAAATCATGGTAAATTCGAGCCTCTTTGGATCGAACCCTTCAAGATTTCTGAGGCATTTCCTAATAATAATTACAGGTTGCAGAATATGGAGGGTGATGAAGTTTTTGGTGGCCCTGTAAATGGGCACTTCCGAAAAAGGTTTTTTGTTTAAATCCGCAATCGGTGTCCCACCACTGTAAATACCATCTTTGTTTTAAGTTTATTTTGTTTAGTTTTAATAGGAGACTCCATAACCCAAAGAAAGGCACTAGAGCTGCACATTCTTGGTAGCTCGCAGGGAGCATTCCATCCCCCATGAAGCCTAATGTTAGCACATAAACCTGTCATGCTTTGTGAGTTGTGTTTTCCACCTAAGTCTATAATTTTTTTCCTGGTTTTTCTCTTTTTGCAGACCAATTGTAAATCCTCCTCTCGGATTATATTTTTTTTGTTGTTGGTCTTCACATGTTCGATATACTTGTTCTCTTTAGTGTCTCATATAAAAAATATCGTCCTTAAGTCTTTATGTTTTCCCAAAGCTAATCACGTTTCTCATTGCCTTTGATCCTTTTGTTTGCCTGAGTCCTCTATCAGTCTTCCTAGTAGTCGTTCACAGGCCGTTGTCGTCAGCACCAAGCACAACACTTGAAGCTTTTGAGATGGATCCAAATCAAGCAAGTGACTAAGATCACCCTTCAATGACAAAGATCCTTCAAGCAGATAAGCGAAATCGTGATTTCACGTTTCAGGGGTTTCAACATGAAGCAAGTTGCGAAATGTCAAAGTCCCGAATTGTTGAAATGTCGAAGTCCCGACATCATCTGGGTCATCCAATCAAAGGGGGCGCACATTGCAATATTATCATTTCGTGGTTTCGTGGGATGGAGTAGTCAAAGGTTTGAGTCATAGCGACTCGCACGCGAAATGCGAAGTCGCGAAATAATCAGGGTTGTTCGTTCCAACAGGGCACGTGGCGCAGGATTCGGGCCAAGGAAAGGTCTTCCCAGGAGTGTCGATGGCATGTGGTCCCACAATTAAAATTTGATCTGGGCCGTCCAAAGAAGAGGGGCACGTGGCAGCAGATAAACGATTTCGCGGAGTCGGATTTCAGGGCTTTTGAAATGAACTACAAGCAATTTTTGCGAAATGCGAAATTTTGAAATAGATCTAATTTGTTCATACTATTGGAGCATGTGTCACATGATCGATGATTTCGCGGTTTCACGGATCGAGAAATCTAAAGACTAGAGAATGGAAGACCCCCGAAGTGCGAAATTGAGAAACGTTCGAGAATTGGGCCCACGGTCTCAACACGTGATCACATGGGAAGCAAGTCTAGAAAGAGGGGCCAGTGCTCATCGCATAGCCGACATTTTGTATTGTTAGAGAAAATATCATTGTCGTTCATTTTAAAGAAATCCTAGCCATCGATCTCGGAAGCCGTTTCACAATTTTGGGTATCGCAATGTTGAGAGCAAAGAGGAGTGAAAACTCCTGAAGGGTGAAACCCCAAAATATCATGCAGGATAAGCACGAGGTCATGGCTTGTGGTCACATGGGGTGATGGGAAGAAGCTACATGAAAGGCTGGAGCACCCGAATTGGTTAAGGAAAAATAGTTGCGTGGCCTTGAGGTGCCAGAATCGACTGAAAGGGATTCTGAGTTCGCTTGGAACGTTCATGGGCATCAGGCCTTGTCCTGATCCCAATAAAAGTAGTTACTGAGAATGAAGAAGGTGGTTGAAGACTTGTTTCACCACATAAATGGAAAGCATGGAAAGGCCAGCCATGGGAGAAGACTGTCAACCCAAGGACCCCCTGTCAAGGGATTTTCCTGCAAAGCCCATACCAATCCAAGATCGCGTCTGCTAGAAGAATGTAAGTGTGGCCTGACAGAGGAAGGCGAAGATGCCAAGCATTGAATGTAATGACCAGAGCACATTCCTGAAGGGAGCAGTTTCTTTGAGTATATATACTCAGTTTTCATATTTTGTAAAGGTCGATGGTAGAGCAAAGCTCCTGATTTGTAAAGTTTTAATGAAAACTCTAGTTCTCTGGTTGTGTATGGTAATTTGAGAATTATTGTTTAATAATAGTCAGTTTTCTTTCCCATTTCCTTTTGCCTCTGATACTGGGAGCTCGGGCATGGATGATCCAGTCGAGTTGTTGTGAATGTAGTGTAATGTAGGTTTGATTGCAATGTTGTTACAACATTTTTAGTTTCTCAAAGCTCTCAGATCCAAGAAGATCTTATATTTGAATATTTTCTTCCTTGGGACTACTGGAAGACCGGATGTCCATAGAAGACCTCTTGGCTCTCCTCAAGTTCTCCCCCTACTCACCACTATACTCAAATAATTGACTGAAGTTAGAACAAGACCTCACCTGCTTATGCTTTCCAACCCAGTTTTCTGAGTTAGAACGATACCATCCTGAGTCTGCGTCCATTAGACCACCTATAAAAATATTCATTGTGACATACAAGCTGATGGGTATCAGGATTACCTCTGTTGCAATCTAGGGGTGACTTCTGGTGCTAACAAATTTCATACTACATTTTTTTCAAATCGGTAGGTCATGATGATAAGGACTGTAGAATGTTGGAACTGATGATAGAAATAACTTTAGACACTTACAATGCGCAAGAAGAGATGATGATAGGGAAATCAGTAGTTGCAGTACAACAATTTTCCACCACAATTCAACCCCACGCAGTCGCAGTACAACAATGCACAACCACAGTATAATCCTGTGTAGTATAACTAGGTACCCCAATACAATGCACCACGAGGAGATAGAGGTGGATTTAGAGGTGGAGGTCGAGGTAGTTGAGGATTTGGATGAGGTAGAGGGATAGTAGTATGCCACAACTGCCAACAACCAAGAAATTATGCAAGGGATTTTCCACTTCCACCTGCTACATGCATGTATTTTCACGTAGCAGACCATGACACAGAAGACAACACAACACTCTTGGGAAAAATTCAGGAAAAAAGGAATGAGAACAATTAGAATTTCCAGTGGATTTCTGCAGAAGCTAGGGATGATGGGAAAAATATCAATATACTTACTCGAGGAGGAGGCAATACAGTATTTGATGTAGCAAAAAAAGATCCAAATCAACACCAATGGGTAAAGAAGAATATTGAGCCACAGAAGCAGTTTGACATGTGGAAAGATAAGGAAACATTTAAGGAGGCCAAACATGAGATTCTCAAGGAGAATATTACGTCTAAATCAATTGTGCAGAAAAATTAGGACCCACTAATGTACGAGATTCCATCTTCAATGGATCACACCAGTAAAGGACAATCGTTAAATCAAGTAAGTACCATAAAGACTTTTATGCAATCCTTTGTTAAGTTATTGAATGATCCCTCATTTGTTAAGGTCTTACATAATTTTCTAGAAAGATGCAACACAGAGATAGAAGGGAAGTTAGAGCAGAAAAATATCAATCATCTCCATACAAGAATAAGAACAAGCAGAGAATTTTGGCTAAATGACAACATTGGGGATTTCAACATGGGAGATATCATACTTGATTTAGGCTCTGAAGTAAACATCTTTCCTAAGAAGATATGGCAGTGTATGGGAGAACCCACATTAGGATATTCACCTGTCTAGTTGAAAAGATCAAATCAGCACAAAGTATTACCAATTGGAAGACTTAAAGGTGTGACAGTAGATTTGGATGGAGTGTGCACTGTGGCATATTTCGAAGTGATGGAGATAGTAGATGGAACAACACACTACCCAACTTGGATTGGATTGGGAATTTGATAACCAGGTTGTAATCAACATGAAGACAAGGAAAATTACTTTTGAATCAGGCGGGTATAGAGTTATTGCACCATTAGATCCTTCAGAAGGAGAAAGGTTTGTAGAGGTGACCTGTTTGGATTTGAAAGAAATAAATCAGCTATACAGAACCACTGCATGAGAACAAGACTATGTCAACCCAACTGTAGATGGGGTACTCAGCTGGAGAAGCATTACATCATGTGCTTCAGACTCAGACACAAGTCTAGAGAACTAGCAGCAAAGACTACATGAAGTCTCCACAAGGAGGTGCACAAGAATAGACTGCGTAGTAAGGTGGGTTGGTACAGAGATAAGGGAACCTCCCAGTTTTCATGGGATGAACGACTTAGAGGAATTATTGAAAAACTATGAGGAGGAAGTTTTGGAGAATCAGAGGTTGTTGGCCATGGATATTTCACTCAAGGAAACACCTGCAATATGGTGGGGTGCACATAAGGAAATAGTTCAGGACTGGTATCAGTGTAAAAGGTTACTGTGCATTAGATTTGGTGCAGAACAGGGGAGTGAAACACTGCAGAAGTATGTTGGGCGAGGAAGACCAGTTGAGCACCTAGAGAAATGCATAAAGAAATGGAGGATGACACCACCATAGGAATGGCCCCATCAATTCATTCATACATTGGAAGGGATCCCAGAGAACTGGTACATAGACCAAGAGATGCGCAGAGGCACTACAGAATGGACAGTATTACAACAGAATTTTGTGGTAACCTTCTCATTTGAGCATGAGAACCCCAACATTGATTCAACTCTGAAGATGATATGGGCAGTGATATTTTTTGATGAACCATAACTCAAAATTATAACAGAATATCAACAACAGAACAGACAGATAGTCAAAGAGTTACTCTCATGTTATCATGTCGAAGAGGAAGAACCAGATGAATATGATCCATGAAAAATGCAGATCACATAGATTGAAGGAGAGAAAGAGGTGGAGCGTCCATATCTAGAGTGAGAGGCATTTGTTGCACCAATCAAAGTCAAGAAATTCATCATTGGGACAGAAGAAAATTTGAAAATGGCAAGCATTAGAGACTATTGGGATGAACAAACACTAGAAAGGATAACAGAGTTACTGCGTGAATACAGTGACCTATTTCCAACAACCTTTACAGATATGAAAGGAATAGAAGGTGAGCTAGGTGAGATGATTATACCCCTAAAACCATATGCTAGACCTATCAGATAGAGACCTTACAAGCTGAATCCAGTGTATAAGAAAAAAGTGAAAGCAGAAATTGACCGAATGTTGGAAGTTGGTATCATAGATCCAGTGGAGGAATCTGAATGGATTAGTCCCATGATAGTCCAGGAAAATAATCACGGGGGGATCAGGATTTGTGTAGATTTGAGGAAATTAAATGATGCTTTCTTACATGATCCTTTCCCTACCCCTTTTACAGATGAGGGCTTGGAGAATGTGGGAGGCTAGGAAGCATATTAATTCATAGATGGATTCTCAAGTTACCATCAGATTAAAATAGCTCCAGAGGACATGCATAAGACCACATTTGCTACAGAATGGGGATACTATCAGTATACAGTTATGCCCTTTGGATTGAAGAATGCACCAGCTATCTTTTCAAGGGTGGTCATAGATGCTTTTAAGGAGTTTATACATCAGTTTTAGAAGTATATTTGGATGAATGGACTTTCTTTAGTCTTTTGAAAGATCATGTAGAAGTCCTAAGACTAATGTTGGAAAAATGCAGGCAATGCCAAATATCATTAAACATCAAGAAATGCATTTTTGGTACACCTTTTGGGATACTTTTGGGACATATAGTGTGCAAACAAGGTTTACTGGATGATCTTGCTAATATCGCTATCATTTTGAACTTACCCCCACCAAAGTCAGTGCACCAGTTAATGTTCACAATGGGACATACAGGCTACTAAAGGAAGTTTATAAAGGGGCATGTGCAGATTATTGCACCGATGGAAAATATGTTGAAGAAGGACACCAAATTTTATTGGAATCAGGATTGTTAGCAAGGATTGGATACTTTAAAGGAGAATATGGTGACAACACCTTTATTAGTGTTTCTAGATTGGGAAAAGACATTTCATGTGCATGTAGATGCATCAACAATATCACTTGGAGCAATTCGGGTGTAGCCAGGAGCAGGGGACTTAAATCATCCTATATCATTTGCCAGAAAGAAGCTATCTGAATCTGAACAGAATTACAACACCACAGAAAGAGAAGGCCTAGCCATGGTATATGCACTTCAGAAATTCAAACATTATTTACTGGGAAAACATTTTAAAAGGTTCACAGATAATTCTTCCCTCAAATATCTAGTCAACAAGACAAAGTTGGGGGGGAGGATCTATACATGGTTGTTATTATTCCAGGAATTTGATTTTGAAGTAATAGTAAAATCAGGGAAGTTGAATGCAGGACCTGATCACTTTTCAAGGGTAACCAATGGAGAAGAACCTGCTAACTTGGAATACAAATTCCCTGATGCACAGTTATTTTTAGTACAGGTAGTTGATAAATAATTCATTGATGCCATTGAATTCTTAAGTACAGGAGTTGTGCCAAAGGAGTTTAGTACTGCACAGAAGAAAAATCTGGTAGTCTGAGTTGCAGACTATCAACTCATTGCAGGTCATTTATACAATATGGGTGCAGATAACATCTTGAGAAGGTGTGTATTGGAACATGAATAGCCCATGGTTTTAGCAGAAGCTCGTGAAGTTATAGTTGGAGGACACTATGCAGGAAAATATACTGCGCATAAGCTATTGCACATAGGTTTATGGTGGCCAACAGTTCATAAATATGCCAAAGAATATTTCGAGAACTGTGATCTTTGTTAGAGAGTTGGAAAACCCAACATGAGGGATGAGATTCCCCTAAGACCACAAGTAACTCTTCAAGTATTTGACAAGCGGGAAATTGATTTTGTTGGACCTATTAATCCACCATCCATATAAAGGTCAAGAGATAGATATAGCATTACTGCAATAGAATACTTAACCAGATGGGAAGAAGCAACATGAGTCAATAATTGCAGTGTAGAGATAGCAACACACTTCTTATTTAATCAGGTGATCATAAGATTTGGATGCCCCATTATTTTGATGAGTGACCAAAGCACCCATTTTATTAATAGTACCATCGAGGCTATGACTGAGGAGTTTGAATTCTACCACTAGAAGAGTACACCATATCATCCTCAAGCAAATGGGATAGTAGAATCTTTCAACAAAATTTGGAGAATGCCTTGAAAAATATCTGCAATGTTAACAAAGATGATTGGGATTTGAAAATACCAGCAGTACTATGGGCCTACAGGACCACATACAAGAAGTTTACAGGACTGACACCATTCATATTGGTGTATGGACAGGAAGCAATGGTTTCATTAGAATTTTTGGTACCCAGTCTGCGTAGCAACAAATACCAATATGACAAAAAGAGACACAATACAAGATAGGTTAAGTCAACCAATGGAAATGGAAGAATATAGGATTCTAGAAGGATTTCACCAAGAGGTACAGAAAGCAAGGGAAAATCCTAGAATGACAAACACATAAAGAAGATTATCTTTAAGGAGGGAGACCTAGTTCTTCTCTATGACAACAAATGTTTGCAACATCTTGGTAAATTCAGAATGGATTGGCTAGGGCCATATGAAGTCAAGAATGTCACAGATGGAGGATCTGTGCAGCTAAAGGACTTGGGAGGAACAGAACTGAAAGGAATGGTGAATTGTAGTTGACTAAAACTGTATATGGAATGTCAACCTACTAGCTCTCAATAGTTGCAGTGCAGTAAGCAAGCCATGTATATAGTATAATATAGTAGATATGAGGAGAAGTAAAATTATAAAAAGACATAAAAAGAGGAAACAAAAGAAAAAGGAATACAAAAACAGAAAAAAGAAGAAAAATACAAAAAGAGGAGGAAGTTGGTTGAACGGTAGGAACATGGAGAAAGTCATGCGTAGAAACCAATGCGAAAAAAATGGAAAGACAATGCGTAGGAAAAAAAATTGGGCACTGCGGAAATGCACGGAAAAAATGAAAAATATAGCCAAACAGTTATGACCGGGACTATAAAGTGCGGAAAGCACGGGTTAGGTCAACACTTAGGAATTTTTTAGCACAGAGCGAGCTAGAAGCATGTGACCCAGGCGTAATTGTGTGAAGAAGAGAGCAATTTTGTAACCCGCATATAACATGACACCTCTAAAGTTTTCCGCTCCAGGGAAATATGTACGAGTTACTTGACAGAGCCAAAGGAGAAAGGAAAGGATGGTGGAGCCTAAGAATGTCATAGAGTTGGAAGATGTTATGACCACGGAGACAGAGTCGCTCATCCTGACGAGAGTTGAGGAGGAAACCTCGACAGTTGCGCAAGGAGAAATGGGTTAGAGCTATGCAAACCCAAATGAAAGCACAAACCCTAACGCCGAAACACCTAAACCCAAGGAAATGAAGGGTCAAAAACAGGACACGACGAAGAGGAGGTGTTGGTCGAGGACAACACCAATCAGCCAGAAACTGAGAGGAAAGAATATGACACAACATAAACAACAATAGAAGCATAACTTTTCGTTTGCCAGAAAAGAAAGGCATGGGACACCACAGAAATCACACTTCCCTACATCTCAGACATAGTGGTAACCATGGAGGACATGCTCAGAAAAATGCCTAAACTAAGTTACTCAGACCATGATGTGCACGGTGAGAAAAAGTTCCCAGACTTGGCCAAGGAAGCTTACTTGGTGGACAAAGGGGAAATTGGACCCCTAGGAAGACCTATCATGGAGCATGCATAGTGGATAACATGGCTCTAAAAATCTAGGATCATGAACCTCTTGGACATATTGCACTTCGGGTGTAGTAAGAATGTGGGGCTGTGCATTAAGAAATTGCTAGCTCGGGTACATGGAGGCATTCTCTGGATGGATAGGTCAATCCATATTGATGTGGTGATGATCACCAAAATTACAAGGTTTCCCATAGTGAGCGCACAACTAGAAGAATACTTGGACAACAAAGCACGCGAGAAAGAGATTGTTGAGACAGTCAAGGCACAATTTGGTACCAACAGGGGAATTCTTCTTAGAGACATCAACGATGACGCGACGAGGTTTTCCAGCAAGCTACTGAGGAAATGCAGGAAATAAGAGGCTCTAGTAGGAATCGACACAGTCATCGTGCAGTGTGCTAAAGGGATCATGTTTAGTTGGGCTCCATACCTCCTAAACCAGTTTTTGATAAACTGTTGGGATGCACAGGACAATGGAACAAAGTTCCATTATTCCTGGCTCCTTATCCTCATTGCTTTGGCCGCTTTACAGGAGCCAAAATTTTTGGCTTTTCAAGATAGGAAAGGGAAGTGCTACGCAACCAGGTACAAATCCCTTTGGCAAGCCAAGGATACCAAAAATTGGCAAGCAAATAGCACAGTGTTCGCTATGATTTTTGAAGATATACAATAGCGAACAACCAATGTGTGGCACATTCCTGTGGAAGTGGTCCAGGTGTTTGAAGGGATAGCTCGGTTTAAGGCATCTAGGCACCATATGTGGATCTAGGCCACAAGTGATCCAAAGAAGAAATGGCTAGAGATGCAGTACTATGTCACTAGAGAAGAGGTCGATTGGATAATAAAATACTGACCTCCGCAGTGGAAGGTGTCAGTAGAAAAATGAGCAACAAAGCCAATAGAAAAGACATCATCCAAAACCAAGGGGAAAGTTGAGGAAGGCCCATAAAAAAAGACAAATATCCCAGCTGTTAACACTAGGAAGGTTGCAACGCGCACTCAAATGTCTGGGAGAAGAACAATGTTAAAGAGGCCAAGGAGGACAGAAATGGTGCCTAGGGTAGACCTTCAAGGGGATGAAAAGAATAGAGAAACATCTTAGGCTAGAGAAGAAGGGGCCCAAATGACAAAGAGTGGGGCACATTCCTCACCAAAAAAATTAACTATAGCACAGGTGGAGGAAACGTACAAAAATATGAAATACACCAAGCAGGCCCCATTCATCACCCTGATAGAGGATGATGTTGAGCTGATGGAGAACAAGGTCTAGGATAGAGGGGAATATCTGGTTCGCATCACAGAAGAAAAGAGAGAGGAGATCATGTCCAAACTCATAGAAGTCCATGATACTCTACAACGACTACAAATTCATACAAAACAACTGGCTATAGTGCAGCAGCCTGAAAAGGCACAACCACCCCTTGCGCAGAGGGAAAAAGAAGATACAGTTCAGATAGTGGTGCAGGGTAGTGACACATTCACAGTCACACAACAGATGGTCATAGTTTATTAGGAGACTACAAAACAATTCATGGGGGACATAGACCAATTTGAGTTGGTCATGGCTCAGATACCCACAAAAGCACTATACGGCCTCCAGGCTAGTGTAATGCAGGAGGTACAATCCAGAGCCCGTGCATATGCCACCAACTTGGAATTTGGTAGGGGGGTCACAGAGATATTATAGATTACCTGTGACCAATTTAATTTGGAAAAGGAGGATGAAAACGAACACGCCGACAAGCTAGAGCAGGGACTAGCAACAATATATAATAGTATTCCAAGTAGCACGCAAGCACCGGATAGGAGCGCAAACGAAAAGATAAATATCATTACGTAGACAATCAAGGGATATAGGCAGGAGATAGAGGACCTGAAATAAAAATGTAATACTACGAATCCTCCTGAAGTTAAATGGAAAAGAGAAAAACAAGTAGACTTCCAGACATATGAGATGGCAAGGGAAGCCAAGGAAGTCACATAACTGTTTGACAGAACTGCACAAATATGGACTACTTTGGAGGAGGATGAAAAGGTCCAACAGTTGGACCAGAAAGAGGAGAAAATCAGTGTTGCAATGAAAGAGTTGAAGCAACGATAGAAATCCATGAGTATCACATAACGCTTGAAGGGAACACAAGAGATGAAGACCTTGCAGGTAGACTTAAAAATGTGCAGATAAATAAGAAAGTAAGTCAGGCCCAGTTGGAGCCCCTCCAGGAGTAAGTAATGCAGATAATTGTGGAACTGGAGGAAGAAAAGACAAGGATGGCACAGGAACATACATAGAGCGTAGCATTGTTCCAAGAACATATAATAGTGAAAATGGTCGAGGCGCTAGCAGAAAAAGCTGTGCAGGTGAAAGAAAAAGGGAAGGAACTATCAAAAAAGTTCCACAACTTGGAGAAGGCTATACCGAGAGAATGCACCACTTGAGTGGCTCAGGATGAGCCACATTTCATTGTTGGGGTGCCTGTTGGCGCAAGCCTATTTTGGGAGAAAGATCTATTTTTGGTGCAGGCCTATTTTGGGAGAAAGCTCTATTTTGGGCGCAAGCCCATTTTTGGAAGAGAAGGTCTATTTTTGGAGCACGAGACTTAGGAGGCAGAAAAGCATCATGAAAGAATAAAAAGAATCATGCAAGAGTAAAAGCAGCATGCCCTGCATGCAGACAGGCCTAACCATGTTAGGGTTAGGGTTTTTGACAATATTGTAACAGCTATAAGCCAGTAGAGTAGTATAAATAAAGACCTAGGAGGTCTAGGTCAAGTTCGGTTGATTATTGTGAAGTATGTTGTTATTGTTGTTGAGTCAAATAAGCTAGTTTTTTAGGGTTAGGTCACAGGCTATGGAGCCTGGTGTGATCTAGTAAACCTCCTAGAGGGTACTTACCCTCATTTTGATTGTAATCTTGAAGATGTAATGCGCGCTGCGTAGATTTTGCAGCAGAATGAATAAAAGACTAGAAGAGCCAGATATTTGTGGACGTAGCCCCAGGAGGGGGTGAACCATGGTAAAATATTTTGTTATGTGTGTTATGAATGATTTTTTTTACTATTCTTTTAATCACCAGTTAAAGAATGAATGGTTAAATCTGATTATAACATCATGCATGCATAAGTTTAATGATGAAATGAATCCTAGAAATAGATGAATGATTAATGATGTTAATGCATAAGGAGAAGAATCCAAACACAATCCACACTCCTTCCTAGACTACAAACACCTGAGTATTGCAGTGCCCCATAAAGTTATCTCGGGTGAGACTGCATTGTGCACTCCGTGCGCAGTGTTTCCTTCTAGTTTACCAGGAGGGCCGATAGTTTTGAGGGTTTTGTTGGAAACCTATTTGAGATCAGAACCTGGGTTATCCCAAGTAACCAACATGGTGGATAGATATTTGAGTGAAGACTCAATACTATAAACCCTAGCTTCAAGTGGTAGGTTCTTAATGGGTGGATTCTAGTTTTGGTTCTTTGTGTTTTCCATGTTATGAGTTTAGAACATGGGACCACCTAAGATTTTGGTAGAGTGTTACCCCACACTTATCTCACTATAATCAGTGGCTTAAAAGGTTTCTTTTCATATATACCATGAATCATTGCACTATCAAATCCACATAAAAAAGAGTTAATTGAGAGGTAGACCCAAGCAATCAACATGGTGAAAAAAATATTTTGAGATAGGTCTCCCAAAATGGTGTCAAAATATATTTTTTTCTTAACAATTTTAGGAGTATTACTCCCAGCTAAATATTATTGCGATGAAAAAATTTCCAAATTCCTTCAAGACGTAAAGCTGTAGAAATTTCACTAGTTGAATGCAAAAGCTAGGGTTTGCAGGGTACGAATGAAAAAGGAGTATCAAGTGTTATGTATCTCTGATATATCAAATGGTTTCACACAATGGTACTCGATCAAATATTCATGGCACCAACTAAGGACAATAGACCATACCCCTATTCCTATTACTTGATATCCTAGGAACTAAGAGCGATATCCCCCAATGTTCTTGTCAAACTATAGGAATAGGATGAATTCTAATACACCCAAGGGTATGATGAAGACAATTATGTATATAGGTTTTGTATAATGTGGTACTACTCAAAAGATGTATCAATAGAGGTTACAAGGGTGTCAAACCAAGCGACATGACTTGTATTTTTTACATGTATTCTTCTCTAACAATATTTTTTTCCATTAAACAACATATCTCTATGTTATTTAAAGATGTCAGAACATGTCTCTAAATTTAAACTATATATTTTAAAATATGGAGGCATGTTGGCTCAGGAAAGAGCTTTGATACCACTTCTAGTGTTCCTTAACCCTTAAACTTGAATTACAGCTAGGTATATAGAGAATATAAATGCAAAAAACTAGATCCAAGAGACAATAAGATGAAATATGCAAAAGATACCCATGTAATATGATGATAGAAATAAATAATGAAATGTTCACTTGCCTCATAAGATGGGGAAAACTTCCACTAAGAAAAGCTCCAAATACAGTAATGCATGAAAAAACATTCCATAACTTCCTATCTCTTTAAATATATTTTCAAAGAAAAACCCTAACTACTTGTGGCCCCATCACTAATGGGAACCAACTACCTAGTGGGCCTTATAAAGTGGAGCATTTTACATTAAATAACTATCCACTATTATCTTATGGGCCTTATTCAAAGAGGATGGTCGCATAAATGAATTGACTAACTCCTAGGTAGACTAAAGTAGGGAGGTTAGGTTAGGACCCTAACAACTTTTGTATTCAAAAGCACTTGGAAAGATTAAGAGGCCATTAAGCATAAGTTTATGTGGAAATGTGACTTACTCAGTGTTGGGATTTTTTTTAGTGACCATTGTCTATGGTGTTACCTAGTGGTTCTTCAAGTGGGAAAATTTCTCATTGAATTCCATTAGTTCTCAACAAAGAAAGGCATTAGGGTCCCAAGTGACCTCCATAATAGTGACACCATAGATTGAAAGAATTGGGAAAACTTAAAGGAGAATTCATACTCAATTCTATAGACAAAATTATTCTGAAAAAGATTCAAAGATTGATCTTAGATAACCTCTTCCTTAAGATTGTCCTTCCAAGGCCTCATGCTTGGTGGAAACATTGGTGATGGAGACAAAAAACAGGTTTTATAGTAAAAGTTGGTCAATGGCTACAATTGCATTTCAAATAAAACATGGACTAGAGGGTAAGCTAAACCAAATTTAAGGAACATACTTGGCTCAAATGAAATCTATTTGGAAGTGGCATGTGGATATCATGAATCCTTCTTTTACTTATTAATTAATACACAGTGGCCTATTATTAATGGGGTTTCCTTGAAACTCCTAGAGAATCCATTTAACAAAGAAAATATTTTCATATGCCTTAAACTATCAAGAAGTGTCCCTATAAAGGGCCACCTAAAGTTCTTATATCACTTAAAGTATTTGTATTTCTTAGAGTCTTGAGTAAAATCCTTCATTTAAAATCTCCTTGAGTCTTTAATGTAGAGTGAGGCTCTCCACATTGTTAAGTCTTTCCCCTTTTTCTCTTTATTTTCCCCTCTGGTATCTTCACCCTCCATGTTTCTTAATCCTTAATAATTGGGCCTACATTGGTATGCAAAGAGAAAAGCCTCCATCTTTTGCATTGGGCCAAACTTTGAGGCATGGAGAGCCCATCCTCTCTAGTACATATTGAAGTGACTCTTCCTTAATCCATCATCTGCCCCACATTCCCACATTCTTCAAGAAACATAGAATGTGAAGGGAAATATGAAGTCTTTCCATCCTCCCACATCACCCTACTCCCTACCCCTACAATTATGCATACTTCAAGGAATGTAGGATGCAAATGGATGAAGGAGGATCCTCCATTATCACCCTACTTGCTACCAGGGAAAAATTTAGTGGACAATTTTTTCCCATGGGATAATTTTCCAAACTTTTTCCCTGAAAAAAGATTCACCAATTTCCATTTTTTCTAAAAATGATTCATCCAAATTCTAAGGATAAAAATATTTTAACTTGAAAATCACCAAAATTTTATAGAAACTATATAAAATCCTTAAAAATTTGAAGATTTTTACAAAAATATCCCCAAATGTTTTCTCTATATCTAATTATGTGACTATAGTTAGTATTTTCTAGGCTTTAGCATATGAAAAACTTACCCAAGATTGTATAACACTATAATTTTTTAACCTTGGGAAAAAGTTCATTGGTTCCTAGTAACTAACTCTACAATGATGTCAATAATTGTATTAGTTGAGACCTTTACAATGATACTTTATTTTTTTTTCCAAAAGAGAAAATATTTATATTCAAAAAGAGGTGGAATATACATGTTGTTGTCCCTTTCCTGGGAACTGTCAAAAAGCCTATACAAAATACTACTTGTAGTTGTTTACCTTCTTGGGAACTGTCAAAAATCCTCTAAAAAATACTACATGTAGTTGTTTACCTTCCTCTTTACATGCATAATCAGACCAAAAAATTACGACCTTTCGAGATTACAAAAAATAACATGCATACTCGACAATCCATAATATAAGTGTAAAATACATTAAAAATGAAACTCTGTGGATTCAGATTCCTCCCCATCCACGAATTCATAGAAATTGAGAGCACTGATGGGTAAGGACAGAGATTACTTTGAGAAATAATCTTCTTTTTCATTTAATTCCCTGAATATGTGAGAAAAGGAGATCCATTCAAAGGACTAGATAACTATCACAATTTCCTATATGATGGAAACAAGACCCATGCAAGAAACATAGGATTTGTTGTTAGCCTAGTCGATAACCAGGTTCGAATCTCCAAGGACCTCTAGCATTTTTAGTCCCTTCATTTTTTCTACCTCCAACAAAGTCTAGAGAGATATAAACTTGACCCAGTTGTTGGATCCTCTTCCAAGAACATATCTGATATGTATGTAATGGTTTTGAGGCAAGAAAAGAACCACTCCAACTCTGCATACTGAAGGATGGCCCTGTCTAGTGCCATAAAAAACCCCAAGGAGTATTAAAATCCATATCTGACATTAAAAGTGCCCTCGGGTTTTTGGCTTTGAGCTCGGTCTTGAATTCATTTACAAGTTTATGAACCAGAATAACAATGATCTCTGGTGGAATATCCTTGTTCACAAAAAACTAGAATTGTGCGCCCACCAAATGCTTTGAACCAGTATACAAGGGATACCCTCATATTGTTTCACCAAGGAGTACGAAAAGCAGTCCCTAAGACATTCCTCTAGACTTGCTTTCGACCATGAGCATGCTAGATTTAGCTCTTCCTTTATCATCCTTATGACTTGCACTGCATAGGAGCAATAAATAAATATGAGTGGAATATTCTTCATTATTCTTACAAAGAGGACGTTTGTTTGGACCATTCCACCCTCTTTTTAAATTGACATCCCAAGTTAATAGTTTGTTTTCATGGCTAGCCACAGTGTAATTTTGCATTTTGAGGGATCACTAAGCTTCCACGGGATTTTCCACCACCAAAGTTTTGTGCCTATGAATTTGGACTCCAACTCATCCTTATACCTTAGCTTGGTAGTACAATCACCCGTATGAGGATTTTTCGACCAGCATAGCTCATATTCGACATCGTATTTTAGCGTAATAAATTTAGCAACCAACTTGATTATGTATTTGTTCCATTCAATAGCTTCATCCCATTCGAGACCAAGAGCTTCTACAAACTTTCACCCCTACCTACCAAGAGGTTACGGGGATATAGCCTTTACATCCTCAAGGGTGAATAGACCAATAGAGCGAATGAATTGTAAAGGGGGGGCAGAAAAGGTGTAATCATCATCGACACCAAGCCAAGGATATTCTCCCAAATGCACCTTCCTTCCATTCCCCACATGCCACACATTCCACTTACCAACTAAGGGAAAAGAGGAGACAAGTTCCTTCCAGACAATGGACCCTTTGCACAAATTTTGCGGTAGTCTATACCGCTCTTCTATTGACATTCCAAAAATATATTTCAACCTCAAGACTCTACTCCATAGAGAATTGCATTGGCTAAATATCCACAGACTCGTACTTGCAAGAGACTGAGCAAAGGAGTAGATTTTATTTAGGTTGTAACCGCCCAGAGCCTTTGGGAGTGCCACTCACTCCCACTTGAATAGTGGAATACCAACAGACTTCCTAGATCCCAACCATAAGAATTGAAAGATAATACAAATAATTTTCATCAAAATTTATATGGGAACAGTAGCAACCATGGTCTAGTAAACGAGAATGATTTCCAGGACCGATTTTAACAACATGAGCCTTCCTCTCCTTGAAAGTAATATGTTTACCCATACAAAGAGATGATCCTCCACCTTTTCACTAGCCAAAACCAGTTGGAAAAAAGGTAGGAGTCTGGCTTAATATTAAAGACAAGGTACTTTAGGTTTCCATCCAAGGTTCTTTGGGCATAAGGGATAGACAATTCAATCTGGTGAATAACCTAATATGGAACATTGTTTACAATCAAGCACGGCTTCTCTTCGTTAATATCCATTCTCGTAGAAATGCATAATCGAGACAACACTTCTTTAAGGGTGGAGATATCTCTCATTGAGTCATTTACAAATACCAGCATGGCATCCACGAATAATAAATGGTTGATAGATTCAAGACCAGATACCTTAACCCCTTTTATATTTCCTTCTCACTTTGCTACCGATAAAAACTTACTCAAAGCTTCTGCAATTATAAGGAATAAGAAAGGTGAGAAGGGACAACCCTGTCTGAGGCCCCGAGAGGATTTGAAGAGAATGGAGGGAGCCCCATTGATCAAAACAACAAAGGATATCTACTCTATACACCCCATTATCCAATTCACCATAGGTAAAGCCAAGCCTTTGAAAGATCTTCTTTAGAATAGCTACCTCCTAGTTTGATTTTTTGATTGAGTGAAAATCCTCTTGGGATACAACTATCACAACATGAATTTTCCTATGTTGATGGAACCTGAACTATGTTGATGCTTTGGTAGCATCGGGAGGCATTCCCACTTGTGGAGTGTGGTGAGAATACCTCCCTCTCTAAGAGGTAGTGTTGTTTTTTTGTATCTTTGGTCAAGTATTCTCACATGGCTCTAGGTGTTGGGCATGTGGAAATCGTCCTGGGCACCACATCACACTTTCAGTTTGGTGAAAACTGGCTTTGGAATGAAGTTGGGGCTTCATGTGCTTGATGATGGGATTTTTGGGTTAGTGTTGGGGCTTCACACCCATAGAGAAATCCTAATTTGATGTTGACCTGTGGAGGGGCTTCTATGGTGACGCATAAGGATTTTATATAAATGAGAGAGGTCATTATGAAATTTCATATTGTGTAGAATGTGTGGAGACATGATGGAGCTAGCATAGGTGAGTGTGCACTTGTGCTAGAAGGCTTGGTGATTACAACAAAGGGAAATTTTTCATAGTGGAAAATATGGCCTAGGGTTGAGGACTCTCTATTTTTCTGTTCTTGGCAGGGAAAAGCACACCACTTATGTGGGAGAGAGAGGCATTTGTATAAGGAATAAATTGTACAAGTGGAGCAAATTGTACGAAAGTGTTTGTACATTCTTTCATGCATGTACACGGGTTTCAGTGGGAACAATTGTGTACATACGCGGGTTGCAGTGGGAACAACTGCATATGCACACAGGTTGCAATGGAAATGGTCGTGTACATCTATACAGAGTTTTTCTTGGGTAGTTTCATGTCTATATAGGCTAATAGGTGACATTGGCAGGTCGTACAGGTGGTCTACAGAATATTTGTGAGCAGAGGATATTTCTAGGGATTTTTTGAGGATTGGTTTTCTATGTTGTATGGTTATTGGAGGACATGGTTGTCCTCAGATTTTGGTGAAATTGTATTGGCTGAGAGGACGGGTTTTGTCCTCAGATTCGGTGATATTTGTATTGGTTGGGAGGGCTAGTTTTTCCCTCGGGATTTCTAAATTTGATAAGGTTACAAAACATAAATATTATGTCTCATATGTGTTGATGATTCATCTCTGATCTTGTTGTTTCTATTGCATGCATTTTTCAGTCAATTATTTTCAGTGTAAAATTGTTCAGTGATAACAACTAGGGTTTTACTGTTAGATCAATAGGAATAAATTTTCAAATCTGAAAATTAGTCACATAAGGTTGCATGTGAAAATTGACAAATTGTTCCTCAGAGATAACCTCATTGAGGATCAGTCTTAGACTCCTTGTGAGGAATTTGGCCACTAACTTATATATAACATTGCAATAGGAGATCAGCTTGAAGTCCCTAGACGAGATCTCGTCTCATTTTTTGGGTACTAAGGAAAAAAAATTGGATTTGAATGAAGCTAACATCTTCCCAGATAACTCAGATTCCCTTACCACCTTCAACAAATCATCTTTGATCAAGTCGTAAAAACCTACATAGAATTCAACTGTGAAACCATCCATACCTAGGATCTTCCCCTTTTGCATCAAAAATAGGGTGTCATGAACTTCATATTCTGAAACTCCTTCCAATAAACTATTATTCATGTCTTTTGTAAACACTCGTTTAAAGTTACAGATCACATCTAGAATTTCCTAGATGGGACAACTTGCAGGAACTTGAAAAAGATTAGTAAAATAGCATACTCCTGGTGCAACGTTGTCATTGAAAGAGTGAGCCAAATATCCGTTTGATGCCTTTACCTCCCATATAGTGTTAACATTCTTACAATAATTAGCATATTGGTAGAAAAACCTGGAATTATTATCTCCTTCCTTAATCCATATAGCTCTACTTTTCAAATGCTGGGGTTTTTCCTCTTTTTCCAGAAGACAGTGAGGGGAGGCTTCAAGGGAACAAAGATGATCAATCTGAGTTTCCGAGATAGGACCATCACTTAGGGTGGAATGATGAAGAGTGATTTCTTCCTTGGTTGCTAATAAATGGAATCTTTACCTTCTGACATACGATTTTACCTAAGATCTGGTAGCCACCTTGATTCTGAAAAGATTCTCTGCAAATTGGGCCATCGAGTCGAAGAACGAGAGTAAAAGAAATGTTCCCATGAGGATGAGACCAATGCTCGATAATCTTGTTCATCCATCCATGCTAGATTGAATTTTAAGAGTGACTTGAGTGTTACCCCCCTTCTAGTGATCATGAAAATAATGGGCACATGGTCTGAGATGCCACCTGTAGAAACGAACGACCTCATCAGGTGACTGTAATTCATAAGATTTTTGGATAGCATAAAATGGTCCAACATTTTAGAAATATAGGATTTGTTTGAATGAAAATTCTTACATGTAAGAACCAATTTGACATTCTCAAGGTCTAGAAGATGATGATTCTCAAGGAAGGAAGAGAAGAAAAGACTATGCAGATTAAGGTGAGGGTGAGAACCCCAAATATCTTTGAGCGATAGGGTGAAGTTTAAATCCCCCCCTAATAAGGTGAAGGGGTAATCAAGAACACTAGAAGTTGCAAGTGAGTCCCAGAAAGGGGTCCTATCTGAGTATGGGTTGTAAACATTTAATATATTTAAAGAAAAACCCCAATCCTTATAAAACAACCTTACTTGAATTGTTGAGTTGAGAGAGGAGTTAAGAGCTTTGCAAGACAAACTCTAGGCCGTTAACAAACCTCTTGACTGGCCTGCTGCATACACTATGCAAATGTTGATCCCTAATATTGGCTCATTACCCCTTAATTGGGGCATATTAAAATAGCAATGTTATTTTATTTATGTCGGCTTTAGGCCATTAGCTGTAATTATACCTCCTAGTCTCCTATATATACCAAGGAGACATTTTCATTTTGAATCATCTTGTACTTGAACATTTAAGTGGGGTAAAAGGAGGTTTCCCCCTCTAAGAGGCTTATTATCTGAAATTATCTCTTTTTCAAGGCATTGAGTACTTTTTCTGAGGTTTTTCTATGCTATATTGATATTTGGTTCTTAACATATGGTATCAGAGTTCAAGGTCTTAGGGTTTCGCTGATACATTTGAGACACCTTGGAATTTTCACTATAACTTTTTTTCTACAACATTTCAGAAGGAACGGATTGGAGGATATTTAGTAGATGGATCAAGGTACGCTGGGTTCAAAATTAAGCTCCTGAGGCCTTATACTTTCAAAGATACAACCTGTACAAGATAGGGTTCTAGAATCATCCTGAACTGAGTCATTCCGGAATTTTCGCTATAAAAACTTTTATGTAACGTTTTAGACCCTAAAATCCAGAAGATATTTACAAAAATTAGTAAGGTATTTTTGGTAAACGTTAATCTTCTGGGTCATCTTAAATTTGTAGATACACCCTGTGTAAGATAGGGTATCTGACTAGTCCTATTGACTCGTCTCAAGGTGTTCCAGGTAAAACAATCATAAATTATTCCTAGAGTATCCAAATTGAGTGGGACTGGTTTCATTGGATTGTGGACAGTCTTTAGTATTTTTGGTGTGAGTTTCATAATTTTATATCAATTATTTTGTGCGGGGCATGCTATACAAGTGAGATCTCCTAGAAAGGCCAAAAATCGACAAGTTGTGGGGAAGTTACTGTAAATTCCACTTGGCACATCCAATTTTGATCATACCTGTGGCATTGCAGAGAAGAAATATCAGAGAACTACATAAAATAAATTTTCATACCCATAAGGGACGAAACTTGGGAGATACAACAAAAGAAATATTGTCTAGCAGAACCACCTCAAAATCAAGGTTCAAAAGTGATACTTGGCCAACATGCCACCCAAAAAGGGAACTTCTACACCAAATAAGCCTCCAGACAATCATACTTGGACTCTTGAGGAAGGTGAAGAAATGCGTAGGGACATAAAGGAACTACAAAAGAAGATGGATTCAATGGAAGCTAAGTTGGATACTAAGATGGATGGTTTAAAAGGGGAGATCATGGATGTATTGAAAATTTTCGTAACAGAGAAGACACCTGAAAGTGAAAATGCATCCCATGAAATTCATGATGAGGACACAAGGAAGGTAAATCAACAATGGAGAAACTCCAACTTTGGGTTGAAGACCAACCACGTTCCTAAGATCAATATGAGGAAGTTTGATGTCAAGGACCCAAACACATGGATACTTCAGATGGAGCAATTCTTTGATCTACATAATGTGCCACATACACAAAAGGTACGAATTGCTTCTTTATATTTAGAACCTAATCAATTTGTATGGTATTGATGGCTTTGTTCTCACAAATCACTCGTCACTTGGACAATTTTCATGGAATAAATGATAGCACACTATGAGGATACAAGGAGCAATACCTTCTTTACCCAATTGATAAATCCCAAGCAAAAGGGTTCAGTTACCGAGCACATTGAGAACTTCCAAAGATTGAATATAAAGGTAACCGATATTCCATATGAGCACTTGATTGATGTATTCATAGGAACTTTAAAGGATAACATTCAACATGAGGTTCTCCTTTGGAAACCCAAAT
>ML778027.1:470079-488914 GCA_009831015.1 Picea engelmannii
CTTGTACTTGAACATTTAAGTGGGGTAAAAGGAGGTTGCCCCCTCGAAGAGGCTTATTATCTGATATTATCTCTTTTTCAAGGCGTTGAGTACTTTTCTTGAGGTTTTTCTATGCTATATTGATGTTTGGTTCTTAACAGATAAACTAACATCTTTATGAACATCCATCATTTCTTTCAACTGTACTAATGTAGTCTGAACTTTCTCTGATTCTTTCTCTTTATGACTTCCTAACATGCCCTTAGTCTCTTGATTTTCTTCATAGTTTTCTTGTCTAACGTCCATCCTTTCGAATTTAGCAATCATCCTTGGACAATCCTCAACCTCATGACAAACAATCTTACAACAAAGACAAATAGGACCTGTGCCGAGGCATTCCTTAGCAAGATGTCTTGGTCTTCTGCAATTATAGCACAATGTCAATCCTCTTTTTCTTTCAAACGTTCCCCAACCTCTTCTATACTGCGCACTAGGATCATAGTGTTGGACATGAAAAAAACAATTATAGGTTCATGCGCACCAACAAAACCCCGATTACCGGCCCTTTCGGAAACACCTGCGAAGAAGGCAAAGTCTCACCCGAGGTAGAAGCAGGGGGGGTTATAGGACGCAGGTGTTTGTAACCAAGTTGGGACACAGATCTGTGATAATAACACTTCACTTAATTGTCTATTAACACTTAGGGTTAACATGCATTAGTTCATTATCCTTATTAACATCGCAGAACATATCTAAGATAGATCTAGCGCAGTAACAACAAAACTTAAGCACTTCAACCACTTAGTACTTAGCACTCAGAATCAGATCTAGCATTCTAACATAAGTAATGCATTTAAGCAACACATACATATTCATTACACATCTAATCTAAGCACTGAACAAAACATAACAGATATAACATTGCACAAAGCAAACCAAGACACAAGATATACGTGGTTCACCCCAGTGTGGGGCTACGTCCACCAACTGCTTCACCTTCTTTATTATTCGTCAATATCTTACATTCAGTGACTCCTGTGCACTAAGCCACAGAGTCAAGCTTCGCATCAGACAGGAGATCTACGCACTGAGCACCAGATCCTCCTTCCAAAACTAGGTCAAGGCATAGAGCCAACTTCTCTATCGAGCACAGAGCCTTAACACATATACATTCTTTTGCACAAAGAAACTCAAACTAATTGCACTTAGCTACAAGAACTTCTCTCTTCTTTCTAGATTCTTCTACCATACATTCTTACTTATTTATACTTTTACAATCCCTTACAATAAGGCCTAATCATGGGTAAACCCCATGGGTCGACATCCCATAATCCCATTACAAAAACCCTAGAGGACCCCTTACTGGGTCCAAATAGCCTGCAAAATCAGTGAGATCTGTGATCTCAGCTCCGCCTAGGCGCTCCATATTCGATCATCGTGTCGAAGTCCAAAAGTGGGTCAACTCTGACCAAGGTTTCTTCAAAACTTGGTCGAGGGCCAACACAACCATTCATAGAAAGACAACCAATATTTGTTGTCTTTCATATAAGTTTGCCATGATGCAGACATTTCCATTTTTTTCTCACAAGCAGTGGACTGATTAAATTCAATAGTCTTTGAATGAGTAAAAAGATCCCAATTTAACATTTTATTTGCCCAATCTTCATGTATTCTCCATTTTGGGCATCCTTTCATAATAGTAAAAACTTTTTCATCTCAGGAATAGATCGTTTTTGTATTCCATCTAGTAAAGGATTATCAGATCAGCAGGGAGGAATAACAATGTTTGTTTGTTCTATGTATCCTAGGCCATATCTGGGAGTTACAAGAGGTCTACAATAACTAAATATTTGTTTTAGCCTAGGCTCTTCTGTTTCTAACTCTGGTATCGTATGCATCATAAGAATATGAATTTCGTGAGGAAAGTCAATATCAACGGTATCTATGCATTTAGGATGTGGATATGTTTCTATTGGTGTTGATGTTGCTGGTAGATTATTTCGGGGGTTATGATTTTCATGTTGTGGTCCACATGCTTTAGGTTGGGTAGAGACTAATACAAAACAGAGAGGGCATTTCATAGGTAATGGTGAAAGAGGAAGAGGATAAACCGGTTCATGTGTACAAGAGGTGGGTTCAACCAAAGAGTGGAGTGAGGAAGAAGGAAAATTTTTGATAGGGTCACCACACTGGGATGAGAAACTCTGAGAGGAGAAGGATTTGAGAGGGACAAGTTGGGAGAAATCGTTGCATTTTACTAAAAAAGAAACAAGACCAAGAGAGGAGGCTAAGAAACGAAGAGATGAATGCATAAAAATTGAAGGAGAGGGGTGAGATGGTGGATGTGGGAAGGAGATGACTGCACTTGAAGAAGATTCCTGGATGTGTGCAGAAGTGATAGATTTTTGTTTAGGCAATTTGGGTGCATCCATTACCCAGTGTTCAGGAAAAGACAGAGATTCCCACTTAATTGTTTGATGCTCCATTTTTTTTTTTTATAGGATCAGTGAACACTAAAGTACTTGATTGGGAATCAGGACTAGGATTATGAAGGATGGTTGGATGTAGCGTATTGATATGTCGGAAACATCCTCTAGTGTGTATAGTTATATTTGTTCTACCTTTCCTCATGTCAAAACCTATATTTTTTATTTGAATTTTCAGGATGTCAGCAAGGTGCTCATCATAGGCATAGATAGAGAAGTTGGGTAAGCAGTCAAACCAAACAGGACCATTTGATAAAGGGGCTACAATGGCACCTATGAGAGAATCAGTAAATTTATTACGAGTCAAATCTTTAACGATACAAAGTGTAAATGCATCAATTCCTTTGTGGACTAGTGCATCAATCCCAATTGTAGTACAACCGATATGCAAATAATTTGTCTTATGTTTCTTGGCTTCGGCCTGGATAACTTTGGGTCTAGTAGAGATAGAGTCTCAGTAGTATCAGAATTTTGTTGGACTTGTAAGACGGATTCTTTGATACTAACTCGGTTGACTTCTCTGAGATGAAACATACTTAAGTTAGCATATACTTGGCTTAGGGATATGAGTGGGAGTTTCCATGCAGCTTGAGGTTGCGACTCAACTAATTCTATTTCAATAGTATTCAAAGTTTGGCTACTACTAGCTTGAAACATACTAGCTAATCCATTTTTTGAAGAACTGTCTTCAGCATTTTTAGCTTCTTGATAAGAAACAGAACGATCCATAGAAAAAGTCTGGAAAAATACCCATAAAACTTGGAACTTGGCTCTACTAGCTAATCCATTATTTGAAGAACTGTCTTCAACATTTTTAGCTTCTTGATAAGAAACAGAACGATCCATAGAAAAAGTCTGGAAAAATACCGAGAAAACTTGGAACTTGGCTCTGATACCAATTGACTTTCCTCGTGAAAGTCATATTCTTATTATGCATACGATACCAGAGTTAGTGGGATATTGTTGTCTATTTCCTCCATTGGTATGAGGGTTACCCTGGTTGTTCCCTCTTCCTCTACTTCTTCCTCTGCCTTTCCCTCTTCTGAATGAGAATTGAGATTGGAAGGCATTTGAGATTGACTCATCTGTGAGATGTAGTCTTGTCTCATGTGTCACCAGAGAACCAATTAGGTCATCTGTGGAAAATCTTGACAAATCCTTGGATTCAAGGATGGCTGTGACAACCATTTCAAATTTCCTGGGTAGACTTCTGAGAATTTTCTCAACAATTCGTTGATCAGTGATGGTTTCACCAATGAGTCGGATCTGATTTACGATCCCCATGACTTTGGTCATGAACTGATCTACAGTTTCGGACTCTGTCATCCTGAGAGTCTCAAATTGTGTCCACAAGGACTGTAGTTTAACTGTTTTTACCCTGTCATTTCCTTGGTAGGACGTTTTGAGGATGTCCCAGGCCTGTTTGGAAGTACCAGCGCCTGTGATTTTCGAGAAAATCGAATCATCCACAGAATTCTCAATCCAGAATTTCGCTTTGTTTTCTTTGGTCCTCAGAGTTGCCTGAGCAATTCTCTGGGCATTTTTCATGGCAGTGAGGGCGGCTGGATTTGGTTCCACATAGCCAAGATCCACCGGTTCCTAGCACTCTTGTGCTTGCAAGAACGACCTCATTCGAAGAGACCAAAATTCGTAATTCTTTCCCAGAAGAATCGGACCCTGAGTTGGTCCTAGATTGCTAGACGACGCCATATAAAAAAAAATTTAGGAAAAAGAGAGGGAAAAATTCGTATTTACCTCCGATCTCAAAAACGTCGATGTGGTGATGGTCGATTGGAGCTTATCGGGCTTGAATTGGCCCTTGGTCTCCTTGCAATGTGACCACGTGCTTTTCTTTTAAAGCGCTACGGGCTTTTCCCGTTTCTTTGACTTACAAATCGCCGAAATGTGAAAAAATCGCCTTTCAACTTTTCAACGGTCCAGATCGTGCAGTGATCGGACGGTCCAGATCGTATCGGGATATCGCGAATCGAGATTTCACAATTTCTGATGTCGAGGTTCTCTGTCTCCTCGATTTCGCGATCGTCGATTTTCCGATGGTGCTGTCCTATCGGGACTTTTCCCGATGGCTTCGATCTGTGACACGCGTCCTCAACAGATGGACGGTCATGATCTCTTCTCGTGATTTCGCGATATGTTATGTCCCAGACTTCTTGTCTCCAGGATCCGCGAAATGCCGAATCCTGAAAAACTGATGAACTCGCTTATCGGGACTTTTCCCGAAAGATTCGATCTCTGCCACGCGTCCTGAATAGATGGACGGCTAGATTTGCGTCGGGGATTTCATTAGAAAGAAACCCGATCACTTGTTCTCAGGTTTCGCGATTTCCCGAATCTCGATATGCCGATGGCGCTTTCCTCTTCGGGACTTTTTCCAAGTCCCCGGATTTATGCCACGCGTCGTTGAAGGATGGACGGTCCTGATTCAGCCTCGGGATTTTGCGACTTGCGATGCTTCAAATCTCTATCAACGTGAAACTTCGAATGCCGATATGCTGACGGTGCCCTCGATGTCCGCCACGTGTCCAGGAGATATGGACGGCTGAGATCTGATCGGGATTTCGCGTATCGCGATTTCGCGAGTTGCGATGTCAAATTTCTTTGACAACTTGAAACCCTGAATGCCGATTTGTCGACGGGCGCTACGATGTTCACCACGTGTCCGGACAAACGGACGGCTGAGATCGTATCGCTATATCGCGTATCGCGATTTCGCGAGTTGCGAGGTCCCGTTGCAATGGTCTTTGAAAACCCCGAACTCCGAAATTGCGATGGAATAGGAGCTCGCCAGGTGTCTCTTGATCGGACGGTCAAGATGACGTCGGGATTTCGCGACTTCACAAGTCGAGATCACTCCTGTGCACTGCAGAGGACTAAACCTCGTGCACCTTCTCGCTGATCCAACGACTGTCAGTCCTTTGCGCAAGATCTGACTGCTGAGATGCTTTCTTCTGTTCCGTGCTTTCTTGTTCCCTTCTTAACTGGTTTCCCGCCTCAGATCTGTTCACAAGTGAATCTTGCAGCCTTAATGGCTGTTCTTTGCGTGTTTGACGCTATCTTTCCCGAATTTAACGGAATTTTCTCCTGCGGAAGAAAAGATTCGTGAATCTTTCAAAGATTTGAAAGAATTTCATGAATTCTTCGTTCTATGCTTCAATCTTTAACAGATGTGAGAGAAATCTTCGAGTTCTTTAAAATTTCTCGCCTCCTTTGGCTTTTCTTCGTCAATCTTTGACGATTCTTGAAAAGATTACGAGAATCTTTAGGGTTTCTTCTGTCTCGATCTCTTCGTCCAGGATCTTTCGAGCGTTGTACGCTCTGCTTCCTCCGCAAGCTTCTTACGGCGATCTTTAAGGAGTATTACGGACAGCTCTCCAAGCCTTGTGAAAAAGACTGTGTCGCGTGCTCTCAAGATGCGTGTAAGCTCTGCGTTGTGAGGATTGTGTTACTCTCCGAACTGTGTGAAGAGGCTTACTGTTGAAGCTCTCATACCATGATAAATTGTGGAGCAAAGAGAAATGCAGAGAGAAAAGAATAGTATATTCAAATGTATGAAGAAGTACAGAAGAGTTCTAAAAGAAATACAAAACAATAGGAAATAGCTGAGCTTATATATGCTCAAGCAAGACAGAAATAGAAAGTACAACTGTCTAGTACAGCTGGCAGTGTACAGTCATACTGTTGAGGGTACAATATATTTAACAATATCGCTGCTTTGATGCATGAGTTCTCTTCTCTGCCAATCTTTTTAGGGCTTTAGCATAAATTCCATCTTTGCCCCTCGTCCGCCGAACCTCAGCGGGGCTTACACCGTAAAATACTGGAATGATAGGAACCTCTGATTCCAACATCAGTAGGAGCTCATCTAGGCACCAAGATGATTCAACATATCGCGTAGAGAAGATCGCCACATTGACTGAGGCGGTTCTGATAGCGTTTTCTATTCGAGAAGAAATTTCGTATCCCGGTTGCATCTCGTCCATATCCAGAAAGGCCCTCAATCCGTGTTCGAGAAGGCGAAGGTAGAGAGACTTGGCGAAGGTTTTCTTCGTATCAACGGCACGATAATTTATAAATACCTGGTACAACTGATTGTTGTTGGAATAAGCAGCGGTGGAGGATGATGCAGCAATTGCAAATCGGAAAACAGAAATCAAAATGGTAGTGATTGTCGATGCTATGGACGCAACTTGCAGAGGACAAAAATTGGGGTTTCAGAAGCACTGAGAAATTGTGGGTAAGATTGGTGTGGAACATCGTACCCACATATATATACAGTAGTTCAATGGTTAAGAAAAATAATACACATAAAATTTACATATATATATATATTTATTTATTCAATGGTTAAAAAAATAATACACATAAAATTTACATACTAAACTATATATCCTAAGAGTGAAAGTGAATGGAAGCTTGAAGAATCCCACTTTCATACGAATTAGGGTTACCCAAATCTAAATATATATATAAATATATAATTCAAATCATTTAAAAATTATATCCATAATTATTAATTATTAAATATATCATAGTTTAAATTTTATTATAATTATTAATTATTAAATATATCATAACTATGATGATACGTTGATCCGTATTATTTCTATTATTATTCCCTTCAATCATTCAACAAGTTAGTGCCTCTTACCATGATTCCACTAAAGCACATATAGCGTTTCGTTGGCACGTAGTGGATAAAATCTTAAAAATTGGACAAGCTAACAACTAATGTTATCGTTAGTTAAACTAACACAAAACATTGGTACTATGAACACAATATACAACATAATATCTTCACTAACCATACAAATTAACATCATATATTGCTGCCACTTCAGCATGTTGAGTTAACAACATATAATTCGCATGCCGACGCTCACATGATGAAGGTAAATATAATGATGTGGATGGGATCTACGTGAACGTTGTGAGGGTAAATAGTTATTATCACTTTAAGAAGAAAAATGGTTCAAGATTATATTGATATTTTTTTTTAAGAAGAAAAATGGTTTAAGATTATATTGATATATAAAAAAATTTATATCGACAAATGAGATCCGGAGAGAAAGTGTTTAAGCACAATGAAATCTCTATATCACAAACTACAAATATAACATCCCGGATTGATGTATATCAGACGTGATGAGCAAGGACTATATTCCAAAACAAAGGGGATCTCAAAATAGTAAATAATAATAAAAAAACCACTTTTCCAGCGAAATATCTTTCTTTTTTGAATTTTTTTTTTTTTAAATAAATTTAAAGTTTGTTGTGGTACTTTAATTTCAGTGTTGCAAGTGAAATATATCAATTTATTCTTCGGTGTTTCGAGAGTTTTTTTTGGATAGTCTATTAGCTTCTTCATTTGTTTCTTTCTTGGAAATTTTTTTCCATGTCTCAAATTCTGCAATTTATTCTTCGGTGTTTCGAGAGTTTTTTTTATAGTCTATTAGCTTCTTCATTTGTTTCTTTCTTGGAAATTTTTTTCCATGTCTCAAATTCTGCGTCAGCTTTCAATTTTGGTAGCATGTACTTTGTCTTTTTGGTAGCATGTACTTTGTCTTTCTATTGTAGCCACTCGATAACGACCTTGAAATCTCCCAACAAATGTAGATGTTGAATATGTAGGATATTTGCCATTATAAAAATTGCCCAAACTCCAACTAATTCAGCCTTCGTATTGAAGCCTTGTCCGCAATTGAAAATCCATATCACTTTCGGGGAATTAAGTTTTTTCAAGATTCCCCCAACCCTGCAATTTGATCCCCGTTTATGGATGCGCCGTCGAAAAAGGTCAGTGTATATCCAGGGATATGAGTGATGGCGCTCAATCTTAATGTTCTCGGTCTAAGGTTTGATTGAATGTAGGCGAGCGAAAATATAGTTCTAAAAGTAACGACACCAGAAGATGGATGTTTACCTTGAAATAATGCTTTGTTGCGCTCCTTCCACAAGTACCAACAAATTAAAACATGCATATTTTTTGGTGCTGCTTTGTTTTGTGTCAAGTTCTCCATGCAATCGTTTATGTTCTGCCCCTTCCACTCGATATTTAATTTCAGAGCATTAAGACACGAGATCCATGTCACCTTTGTAAATTGACAATGGATAAAAAGATGCGCGTTGTCTTCAACTGCTGCTCTGCAAAGGTAGCAGTAACCTGGACCCACCCATCCCTTTCTTTGTAAGGTTTCCCATGTGAGAATGCTATGGTCCACCGCCAGCCTGAAGAATAGAATGATCTTTAATTGCAGTTTCCACTTCCAAAGCTTGAGTTTCCACCCGAGCAGGTTTGGTAGGGAATGTAATGATATAATAGCCTTGTAGCAGTTTCTGACCGAAATCTTCCCTGACGAGTCGCCTCCGTTCCAAATCAATTTATCCTCTTTAGTTTGTTGGAGCATAACCCCTGCCTATCCAAGTTCTGTCGTGAATCTATTCCATTCAAAAACTTGATCTCCCACTAGCCCGAGGTCCAAAGAACTCCTCCAAATCTCAGTACCGGTTAAAGTGTTCACACCTGCTGATGCTTGTGCCAGTGTGAGAACGCCCCTCTGTTTTAAAATGGTTAAAAGTGCCTCTGTGAGTCGCGCGTTGTCCCCCAAGTCTAAGATTTGATTCCGGCCCATCTTCACTTGCAAACCTGATCCAGACCGCCAGCTAATCCAGTGGTTGATGACTGGAAATGCGCGCCTCAGGCTTGACCAGATTTTAGAAGCTGAAGGTTGTTGATGTGATCGATGCCGAATCCATTCGATGGTTGAGGAGTTGTATAAGTATTTGTCTTTAATAACTTGCTGCCAGATACTAGGATGTGTTAGCACTCTCCAAAGAGTTGATGCGTTCAATGCCAGATTGAAGAGAGGTAAATTGCGAAAACCCCAACCTCCTTGTTTTTTTTGGTCTGGAGAGGACCTCCCATCTACACAGATGGTACTGATGAGTTCCTGGTGGCCTGTCCACAAAAACTGAAACATTAATTTCCTGAGTTTATTTAAAATCAAGCATGGCAGAATTTCTAAGGACATCCAATAGACATTTTGTCCTTCCAATACCGATTTTAAAAGGATATATCTCCCTCCCAATGATACCCATCTGTTGCTCCATTGGCTGATTTTATTTCCCATCCTTACCACCAACCATTCCCAATCGGCAACACGTTGAGTCCCTGTCTTCAAATAGTAGCCGAGATATCGGAACCCCAATGATAGTTCGCTGAAGGTGTATGGAAGAAAGAATTTGAAAGAAATTAGTTCAGTCTCCGAAATGCCTTCATGATGTATTGTTGATTTCAAAGGATTGATAGTCAAACCCGATGATTTGCAGAAGCGATTGATAAGTTTGATAATCAGCTGCCATTCTGAAAGGATCGCCCTGGACAAAATAAGTACGTCATCCACAAAGAGGAGATGCAAGATTTTGGTAAATTTGGATACCTTGATCCCGGAAAGGAGACCTTCTACAAAGTTTTTTTTTTTAGTAACAGACTGAGTCCTTCCATCACCAGGACGAAAAGAAGGGGGGATAGCGGACATCCCTGCCTGACTCCCCTTCCACTTCTGAATAAATCAGAAGCCTCCCCGTTGATGAGAACAACAAAAGACAAAGAGGTGACACACGTCATTATCCACTTAGTCATCTGTGGCTCCAAACCAATATTGTGAAGGATAGGCTTGAGAAAATCCTAGTCAATACAATCGTACGCTTTTCTTAGATCCAATTTTAGCACCAAGGCTTTCAATTTGTATTTTTTGATGTTGTGTAGAGATTCATGGGCTGTGCCTATGGCATCCTGGATGCGCCTGCCTTTCAGAAAGCCCAATTGTTCGGTGGAGATCCTTCCAGAAAGTATTGGTTTCAATCAGTTTGCTATAATTTTTGAAATGATCTTATAACACAGGTTGCAGAGTGAGATAGGGTGGAAGTCGTCGAAGGATTCAGGTTTATTCTCCTTTGGGATCAGGGTCAGAAAAGTATGTTTAAACCTCCATAGATGGTTCTCCGTCTTCTTGAATCTTCAACCAAAGCTAATAGGTCGTCCCCAACCAAGTCGAAGAAGGAGATGAAAAATTCAGCGGTCCATCCATCTGGACCCGGGCTCTTTTCCTTTTTGAGGTGAAAGAGTACTGACTTCAGTTCATCAATAGGAACCGGACTATAGAGTGCACGAGATTCCTCCTCATTGACCATGTGAGGGACAAGATCGGCCAGCTTACATTGCTCAACTGTATCCAGAGAAATTGGTGTTTTGTAAATTTTTTTTATAATATGAGACTACTTCTTTTTTTAATAGTGCCTGATCATTAATCAACAAGCTGTTTTCACCTTTGATATCCCAAATGAAGTTTTTGTTTCTGTTTCGGGTGGCCACATTATGGAAAAATTTGGTATTGCAATCACCATTAGCCAGCCAAAGAGCTCTGTTGCGCAGTCGCCACTTTTCTTCCTCTTGGCGAAGTAAATTGTTTTTCTCCAATTCTAGTCAACTCAGATCAGTTTCGAAAACTTGATTGTTTGGTTCCCCCATAAATTTAGTGGTGAGATCTTTGATGTCAGTTTCTAGATCTACCAGCCTATCTTTATCCTTTTTTGTTTTTTCTTTAAGCCAAGCCTTTGTGTGATGTTTCAGAACTTGTAATTTCCACACTAATTTCCTTTGTGCATTGTTTTTTGTAATGAATCTAGGGTCTTTCCAAACTTTGTTAACAATTTCCTTGAAAGATTTCTCTTCAAGTCAGTGACCATTGAATTTAAATGGACAGATCTTGTGTTTCGTCGGTAGATCTAGCTGAAAGCAGATTGGCGCATGATCTGAAAAATAGGGTGATTCAACCCAAGTCTTGTAGTGGCCGATTTTTATTAGAATCTCTTCTGAAACCAAAACTCTATCAAGCCTTCTTGTGATTGTGTTCTATCTTGAACACCCATTGCGCCAAGTGGGTACGAGCTTGGGTGGCTTAATGTCTATAAGTTTTTTGGAAGCGAATAAATCTTTAAAAAAATCATCAATAAAACCAGAGCGATTCGCTCCCCAAGCCTCATCCGAGTCTAGAATAATATTAAAGTCACCAACCATGATCAGATTGTTAGTTGACAAAATACCACTATCTTTTACTTTATTCCAGAAGGATTTCCTGGTTGTGCAAGGGCCATAGATATTAAGTAAAGTTAATTCTCGTTTATCTACAATGTTGTTACCTGTTAACAAAATGACCCCCACATAAATAAAGGGGGCTAGATCAAATAAACTTGGGTCCCAAGCTACAAGAAGGCCCCCATAGGTGCCTACTAAGTTTACTGAACAAGTGGCCCATGAAGGGTGAAAACAAAGGAAGATCCCTAGCTTTCTGGGTTGTAGCCAAAGTTTCTTGAAGGAAAACAATCTCGGGCTTCATTTGTTCCATCAAACGATGGAAGGAGGCAACTTTGAGGGTGCCCACAATCCCTCTTACATTCAGAGAGAGCAGTAACATTACTTTTTCCCTCGCCAGGGCTTTCATTGCTCTAAGAGGCCCAAAGTCTGAGGAAGAAGTAGGAATCTCAGTGGTCTATTCGGTCAATTGTGAGAGCCTTTTTCGACAACTTCTAGTTTTGATCGGTGAAATTTCTAGAGCGATGCCCCTCGACCAGGAAAATCTTTTCCCTTCCCTGCCCATCTTGATCTTTGAACTTGTTGCCTCCAAAGAGCCCATGGGCTCAAGAATTATCTTTCCCAAGTAAGTAGGAAGTAACATGGTTTCTTTAATCTCTCGGCCAATGGGTACCAAGGAGTCAAGTACAAGACTGAGATTGGGAGGCTCCTCCTCCGGTTGCCTAAAACTTGGAAAAATAACAGTCTCAAGGTCCTCAATCTGAGAGGAGGAGGAGGGAGAAACATAGATATACGGAGAATCATGGAGAGAGTTAGGAAGTAGTGGGGAAACCAAGGTGGTCGAGAGAGGAGGTACCGACCTCGAAGCTGTGGTAAAAAAACTGGGAGGTGTCTCAGAGCTAGTGGGAGGAGAGGTAGGAATAAAGTGAGGGTCGAATGGACTAGTCTCCAACCCTGTATTGTTTGTCACTTCTTGAGCAATGGGTTTAAAACACTTAGTAGTGGGAGACGGGATGGTGCCTCCTCTCTTAGGCAAAGAATCACTAGAGGACGGACAAGGCAAGACGTATGAGGAATCCAGGGTTAGTTTTTCCCACGAGGTTAAAGAATAATAAAGAGAAGGGAAAAAGTGATGTATCTTACCCGAAAGAGTGTCTAGAGTCTCCAATGGAGTGCCTATACTAAGTGGACTAAGAGTGGGGACATCAACTTGTGAATCTACTTCTAGCATATAATTTGGTGGGTCTTCCTGCAGTAGTGTATCTTCCAATTTGTCCTCCATCAGTTTCCCTTTGCAGTCTCGCCGAAGATGTCTAGTGCAATGACACCAGTTGCATCTGAAGGGAATCCCCTGGTAGTCTAGTCTTTGTTTATAGTGACGTGCACGCCAATCAATGTCCAATACTTCAGGAAGTCCCTCATGTATGTCTATCTGCACTAATACTCTCCCAATCTTCCTTGACGGGCTTGTAAATGACGAAGAGTCCAGAGCAATGAAATTCCCCAAGGCGTTCCCTATGGCCTTAAAGGCCCCTTCGTTCCAGAAATGTAATGGCAAACCCGGTAAGAGGACCCAAAGGTGTCTGTGTTGAAAGTGCTCCATTTCAGGGTTGAAAGCTATCCTCCACCTTTTCAGCATCAAGCTACTTTAACCCAGAACCCAGAACTAGTTTAGTAGAAGAGATACGTCCTCCAAAGTATGACAAATGAATCCAATCCATCCTTTAGTAAGAAGAACTATTTTCGAAGTATATCCAAGGACAGGAGTCCACACTTTTATGACCCAATCTGAGACAAGTTTGTCCGCCAGGAAGGAATAAGCTAGTCTACCCACCAGACCATAGAGAGCCAGTCTGTAGGTATCTTTGAGTCCCACGTCGTCGTCGAGGACCATCTTTCTAACACGTTTATTTGGTTTCCAAATCCTTTTTCTAGTTCTTGTCTGGATGGTATTAAGTGAAGAGTTTAGTGGTCTGTCAGTCACAGTGTTCTTTGGTGAGAAGCTTTTATGGTGCAACTCATGTTCAGTTGAGCCTTGAAGCAGAGGGTTGTGGTTAGTTTGAGGGAAACTGGAGTGTACAATAGAAGGTTGACAAGCACGTAAAGAGGTATGTTCTGGAAGTAGGTCCAGGAAGGGAGTAGGAATGATAGTTGAAAGGGTAGACTGCCTTGACAATGATGGGGGAAAGGTTCGCTGACCTACGATGTCAGTGGTTTTGAATATCCCTTCCCTAAGCCACTCAAGTTCGTCGAATGGGTTCATCAATGCTTCAATATAATTGTGGAGGTTGTTGAACTTTTCAGGTTCCATAGTGACCGGGCCAAATAAAATACTAACTCTCAAAGGAAGAGGAGGACAGTCACAAGACCGACGCTTGTAAGGCTTATGATGAAGGAGGGGGGCGGGGGGGTGAATCAATGTAGGGCTATTTTACTTCTTTACAAAACACCTTAGTTAGAAATCACTATTTACTCATTATTCATTACTTTCATTTACAACTAGTTGTTTGTGTGTAAACATATCTCAGCAGCAAACATCATCAATAAACCATCACCATAAAGCACTCAAGGAACAAAATATATATGTATAAGTTTATTTTGTATTATGGACTACAATCCTTGGGATTTATCAACATCAACTGAAAAGAGAAACAACTCCAAAAGAGCACCAACTATCGGTGCAAGACTTAGCTTGCAAATCTCAGCACCAACTGAGATGTGAGAAATATAATCCTCAAGTACAAGACCCTGCTTGTGGACAGAAAAAAATCCGTTGACAGGTATGCGACCTATTTATACTGCAACCCGTGTATGTATATGATCTTCCTATACTGCAGCACGCGTATGTACACGTCCTTCCCTTTTCCATCCTGCATACACCTTCAGATACTAGGGTTTCTGAACCTTCACAACTTCTGCCTTTCAGACCCTTTCTGCCTCTTTCACATCCACTTGTGACTTGTCACTACAACCAACATGTGACTGCTCAACCTGTACCATACCAACCACAAACATATCTACACAATCCAACAACCTATTCATGCTCCTCAACCATACACCATCACAGATCATGGATATCTCTCAATCATAGCATAACTGAACTACTCAACCAACCAGCTACCATATTCAGACATCAATACACCCATACAAATAATGCCTCAAGCATTCAACATACCATGAGCAAGTCTAAACATCAAGACAATATGTACCCATACCAAAATCTCTGTAGCATTTCTGAACCTATAGAATGTTGATCTGGAACTTGCTTCAGATTTTAGGAACCTGGCACCAACACTTTCTCAAGATTTTCATGTCCTTTCCAACTGTACGTGCCCTGATCTGCTTCAGCCCACATACATAGGCACCCTGTCCCACTGCAACCCGTGAACTGCTTCAGAAAACTAGGGTTTTCTAAACGTCCAAAACTTTCCCTGTCAAAACCTCACACTTATGAAACTTTTGATGTGTCCATGAGTACCTGCAATGAATCTTTCACCAAGAAATAGATCTTCAATATGCTCAAGAGATTCACTCATAAGATACCCTTTCTCTCTTATTTATACTTCTCCAAGTAGCTTCCTTATCTAACCAACTCTAACCAACTTCCTTCTTTTTGGGGCTAACCCACTTCTAACCACTTGTCGACTTATAACTACTTTCTCCACAAATAGTAACCTCTCCACTTCTAGTTGCAACTAATATATTTTTAATTGTTTTATTGTTGCAACCACTTGACCCATGACTAACCACTTTGACCCATGACTAACCACTTTGGCTGGTCAACTTCTTCTAGGAGCTTCTAGAATAATTTGACTTCTTTGACCTTCTAGGGGCTTCTAGACAAAACATGAGGGTTCTCCAACTTCATATGGACATAAATCTCTAACCATGAGGAGTTATGTGACATTCCACATATCACCAGAAATGGCATGACCAACACTATCCATCTTGAATAGTCTCACTAAAAAATTCACTGATATTCATAACATTATCCCTCACACAAACTTGGTTTCCCTAACCACACTACTAATATTTTTCAACCACTTAACCATTTGGACTTCGCAATTCGTCTTCCCGTGAGGGATTTCACCATAAGGGAACCACTTTGGAGTTCATCCATTTGGTACTTCCTATCAACCATGACAAGACAACAATGATCAACCTTTACATCAACCCATCTATACATCAATCCATCTGGAACACCAACCCATGACAACACATCACTATTACACCTCATGACATTATCCTTCAGACATCAATTACATCCATGACCACATGATTCAACAATCAATACATCAATGATACAATGACAATACTTGACATCAACTCTTTGACATCAATGACAACATAATGCAACAATTCCCCCCTTTGGCATTGATGGCAACACCAACGTTGATGTCAACACCAATCATTGATGGAAACACTTGGACATGGAAATGCTCCTAATCAATATTCATCTATCTACATCAATGTGACTATCTCTCCCCCTTGGGGTTACTACAACCATCTTGTCTTTTCTCAACATGTACCATACCAACCACAAACAGATCTACACCATCCAACAACCTATGCATTATCCTCAACCATACACTATCATAGATCATGGATATCTCTAAATCAGAACAAAACTGAACTACTCAACCAACCAACTACCATATTCAGACATTAATACACCCATATAAAGAATTCTTCAAGAATTCACCATACCATGAGCAAGTCTAAACATCAAGACAATATGTACCCATACCAGAACCTTTGTAGTGGATTTGAACCTGTAGAATGTTGATCTAAAACTTTCTTCAGATTTTAGGAACTTGATACCAACACTTGCTCAATCTTTTCATGTTCTTTCCAACTATACACACCCTGCTCTCCTTCATCCCACATACGTATGCACCCTATCCCATTGTAGCCTGCATACTGCTTCAAAAAACTAGGTTTTTTTGAACCTATGAAACTTTCTCTATCAAAACCTCATACTTATGGAACTTCTGATGCATCCATGAGTACCTGCAATGAATCTTTCACCAAGAAATAGATCTTCAATATGCTCAAGAGATTCACTCATAAGAGACCCTTCCTCTCGTATCTATACTTCTCCAAGTAGCTTCCTTATCTAACCAAGTCTAACCAACTCCCTTCTTTTTGGGGCTAACCCACTTCTAACCACTTGTCCATTTATAACTCTTTCTCCACAAATAGTAACCTCTCCACTTCTAGTTGCAACTAATTTATTTTTAATTGATTTATTGTTGCAACCACTTAACCCATGACTAACCACTTTGACCCATGACTAACCACTTTGACTGGTCAACTTCTTCTAGGAGCTTCTAGAATAATTTGACTTCTTTGACCTTCTAGGGGCTTCTAGACAAAACATGAGGGTTATCCAACTTCACATGACCATAACTCGCTAACGATGAGAAGTTGTGTGACTTTCCACATATCACTGGAAATGGCATGACAAACATTATCCATCTAGAATAGTCTCACTAAAAAATTCACCGATCTTCATATTATTATCCCTCAAACAAACTTAAGTTCCCTAACCACATTGCTAATATTGCTCAAACACCTAACCATTTGGACTTCACAAAGCATCTTCCCATGAGGAATTTCACCATAAGGGGACCACTTTGGATTTCATCCATTTGGTACTTCCTATCAACCATGACAAGACAACAATGATCAACCTTTACATCAACCCATCTATACATCAATCCACCTGGAACACCAACCCATGAAAACATATCACTATTACACCTCATGACATTAGCCCTCAAACATCAATTACATCCATGACCACATGAATCAACAATCAATACATCAATTATACAATGACAATACTTGACATCAATGACAACATAATGCAACATTCACCACTACTCCTATTTGGATCCTCTTGTACTTGCTCCTGCATGAATTTTGGGATGCATAAATTTTAGAAGGCATTCAAAATACCCTAGTATCTTTTGTGAAAATATTGGATGTCACCAAGATAGGTCACTACACCTCCTATGCACACATATTTGTATACATGAATCTCTCTGAGGCCCTCCTATACTTGATCAACCTCAACCAACAAGACAACGAATGGGTGAAAACTATTCATTATGAACACATACCCTTTCACTGTCGAAGATGTCATAAACATGGCCACCTATTTCAAGACTACCCCTTGAATTCCTAGCCGTAATATGTTCAAATCCCCCCTTTAACACACCCCAGACACACTTTCGGGTGTATGTCACTAAAACCAAACTTTTGTCAAGCGCTGAATTTTCAAATTTTTCTTCACTTCATCCCATTAATTCTCTAGTACCAATAATTAATTATCATGCCCTGCATATGAACACAGTTACACAATCCTAACAACATATAATTCATGTATAATTACACACAATTATAACACAACAAAACTAACATAAATAATCACACAATAATCATCATAACACATAAAAGAACACTTATCTTTTAATGAAAATCACCAACTGGCTGCAGACCTCAAACATTTTGTTATAACCCCATATTTCATAGGATCACTTGGTGATTAGAATCTCTTCCTCTAGTTGTATTATATTGTAAATAATATTTTATTCTGCAAATGATTTACAAAAGAAAAGAAAAGAAAAGAAAAAGAAAAGAAAAAGAAAAAGAAATGAAAAAGAAAGAAAAAAAAATATAAAAATGAAAAGAGGGTATAAGAGAGAGAGAGAGAGAGAGAGAGAGAGAGAGAGAGAGAGAGAGAGAGAGAGAGAGAGAATATAAAACCCCATGAAAATAAACTTGGTTTGACTCATACTGTATAATCATGATCAATCCTTTTAAATTTATGTTGATGGTTTAGTGAATAAATTTGACCAAACAGTCTAATCTTGGCCAAATTAGATAGGTTAGTGAATAAATATGGCCAAACAGTCTAACCTTGGCCAAATATATTAGGTTAGAGTAATTATTAATCCAATAGTCTAAGTTGGATTAATGTGTTAGTTAATTAGGCTAGGAGTTAGGTTAGTATTGTTCATTTCAATAAAATTTGCAAAAGGATTGATTAAATACCTTTTATTCAAGTTAATTTGATGTGTTTACCTTAGGAAATGACACCTTGGTGAAAAAATAAGGAAGGGGGAGCTTAGCGCTACCCAAAACATGATTTTATTCTAATTTCTATCGGGATATGACCTTTTTCCGTTATGTGACTAAAGGGTGCACAGTTTCCAACGGCTAATCAAGCAATGCTAAGATCAACAACCGACAA
>ML778027.1:488926-510897 GCA_009831015.1 Picea engelmannii
ATGGTGGGAGGGGGGCGGGTTTGGGAAAAGTGGTTTTCCCAGTGCGGGGCCCCGCATAACATGTCAGCCTCACATCTTACCAGACCCGCCCTGCTCAATTCCACTTACCACCAACCCCTCCCCCCCTCTGGGAACCCACCTAACTACTGATCCAATACTGCCCACCTCACTCTGCCACTGTACCCCACTTAACCCTGTCACACGTCACACCCATCATACCCATTGGCCAATCAATGTTATCCCTTATGACCGTTATTCATACAATAACCACCCACGCCATAACAAACACTTCCCTGCACCATTTAACCACGTTTCTTCACCATTTCCATAATGTTCGTCAATCCAGACACTGTTGACACCGCACCGAATCCATCTTTCAAGCTAATCATCACCAAGACACACCATCGATAGGCGCCATCAATCTGAGTAACTACCATCATCATTTTTTTGCCTTTAAATCTCTGTTAGCTATGGATCCCAAAGCTAAAACAATTGAAACTGTCGAAAATCCGTTTCTTCCCCCTCCCATAGACCTGGAGCGCGTTCCCCTGACTAACAAAGATTACAGAGTTATAGAGCCGAAGTGTGAATTCAATTTTTTCGAATTACACTTCTGGCTAAAAGACATTTTCTTAGATCAAACTGATGAAATTGGACTCTAGGAGTCCAATTTACCCTTACACATGTTTCCCCAAACCTTTCATTTCCTAGAATTATCCCTTAAGTGTCAAGCCCATTATCTTCCTGGCCAAAGGGCCATCGTATCCTCGTCTGGAGAAACCATGTTCACCATTACCCATGAATCAATAAACCAGATGTTACAGATCCTCAAAATTGATTCTGCCAACCCTTTCTCCATTGAAATCCTAAATGACCTCTATCAGAAACTCTCCTTCCGCCAAAGAGCCCAAATCTTTGAAATCTTTCTACCAGAAGACGCTCAGTTACCTAAGAAAAACCCTCCCTATCCGTCTTCCATTTTCTCAGTCAGGGAAAATAAAATCATTTCCACCCTCTGCTACCTCCTAGGATATTTTTCTGATGAATGGGTAGATGAACCTATCCTGGGTTTTCTGTCTATTTTCTCCAAAGAGAATAAAGATACAATCCATTTTGATTTTAGTCAGTTTCTGGCTGACAAAATACATGAACATTTCTTCAAATTCTCAACAGAAGGAATGTTCAGGTATTGCTCAGTGTTGGTGTACCTGTTCCTTTTCTTTCAGGAAGAGAATTTCTCTTGCGCTCTCTAGAAATTGGATCAGGAGGGAAATCCTCAATCAATGACTTCATGGACCTCGCTAGTGAGGAAAAATTCCACTAAGTTCAGCTTTAGAGACTTCATTGATCAATTTTATCATCCAGTGGTGTGCATGATCAACAATAGAATGGAACCAAGAATCAATGAAGAAGTCTATAGAATTCTTCACCTCTCTGACTTGGCCAAAACAGGGAATTGGTATCTTTACCAGAACCATACTGAGATCATAGTATATGGATGTGAATTTCCACCATATAAACTGCCAAAATATTTCCCTGTCAGAATCTTTGCATTGGAATATATCAGGAAGATGATAAACTTTGATGACATCCATTTTGTATCAGGGAAGAAGAAACAACAACTCAGAATCAAAAGCCAAATTGGTTCTTTCATATGCAACAATAGAGCTGCAAGAGAAGAGGCTAACAATCTCTTGAAATAGATGAAATTCAGTCTGAGCTTCATATAGAATTATGACCCATTTGGTATCATATTAGAGCTTAGGGTCAAACAGATGAAATCTCCTTATGCTCATGCACACAAGACTGAAGTAGAAAAGTATATGAATCAGACTGATTGGCAAGAAAATACATTGCTGGAAACAGAAGAAAAGCCTCCCCCTGTCAATATTTCACATACCAACACTCCTCATGTACAAACAGAAAAAAGGGTCAGGAAAGAGGTTTCACCTTTAGTCACAGAGGTGTCAAATGAAGACTTTCAAGTTTACAGGAAGAGCTCTAAAACTGGTCACACACCAAACATACTTAAATAAGGAGAAACACAATCCACCACAATCATGAAAGGACCATATTCCTCAACATTCTAAGGAAGTCAGTACATAGTTTCCACATCTTCATCAAAAAAACAAACAGACACTACTCTGTGAGCTGAGTCCTCTCATGAGCCAACAAGGTCAAACATCTTTGAAAAATACAAACAAATCAAGCAGAGGAATGAACTCCTGAACAACAATACATATGCCCAGTTTTGGAAGTAGACCTCTACTGTCCATCATAGATTACTATCAACATTTGACAAAGAGAAGGGAAGGATGGAAATGGCATACCTGCAAGCACAAGTACCTCATCCCAGGACAACTGCTGAATACAAGAAAACTTCTTTTGAGTTTGATGTGAAGGAGGTCCATCCAACAGAACAAATGGACATGCACAGACAAACATGGGAGATGATTTTCTCCACCTTGACAAACACATCATTAACTGCTTCAAAGTTGCAGGTGTCTCTGAATAATATCCAATCTCAATTGAAGCTGGAAATGATATCCTCTTTGGCCAAAGACAATAAGATCAAATCCATATAAGAGTTAGTGTTGAAGATTGGATATTATCCATCAAACGTCAAGGCAACTGAATAATTGTTGAAGAAGAAAAATGATTATATATCCTCCTTGAGAAAGCAACTGAAAGTTCCAGCCACTGAGGATTCACAAGAAAAAGAAATGGCTGAAAGTGAAGGCCACAAAGAGGAGATCCTAAATCTGATCATGGAGAAAAATGAACAGATAAAAGAGATGGAGGCTGAGTTAGACAAATTGTTCAAAGAGAAAGAACAGAGTGTGCAGATGGTTGTTATTCCATTGGAGGCAATTTCTCTCATGGGAGTTAGTACAATAGCATCTACAACAACAAATATTCCATCAACCATTCCAATGAAGATTCCATATGCTTCTGAGAAGCTGGTGAAGTCTATGGAAGATATGTCTCTTCAAGGGGAGGAAATCAGAAAGTTGTAAGAAGAGGTAAAAAACATCCAAGACCTAAAGTCCATGTTTCAGTCCAGCTATCATGCAGAAATGAATAAATATCAGAGACTCAGTCAACAACCACAGAAGCTACAGAAGGAGACTGTCATGGCCAAGACATTATCTGAGGCCAAGGAAAACATCTGGATGGATATCAACAAATCCATCATAGATATATGGCCATTCATACAAATTATTTTTGAACAGCATAAACTGGTACAGAAGGCCAGAGAAGCAATTGAAAAAATTAAGGAAGAGCTAGGAGAAAAACCTACAGAGGCCACTGAGCTCATCAGGTTCCTCAACTCCAAGAATAAGTAGGAGTTGGAAGCATTAGAGATTGAAGATAGAACATAAACCATCCTTGAGGTCAAGAAGGTATTGACCAAGAAATGTTTGAGCTGCAATTGGAGGAGAAGGCTCAGGTAATGGACATCAGAGTGTAGAGATTCTTTAGCAAGATCGAAGTACTTCACAAGAAGGGCCTCCCTGGACTGCTAGTAAAAAATGACAAGCTCGTCACTCTATCATATTACAAGCAGAAGATCAATATAGTGGCAAAGGATGGATCCAAATTTGCAGGTATACAGGGAAGCATTACTGGCAAGCCTTTGCTAGAAACATTACAGTTGGACCTGAGCATCCAACATGAGATAAAACACATTTTCATCACAAAGCCCACTTTTTCCAAGTATACTGAGATGGACGAGATATACAAAAAGTTACTCAAGGTGGACATCCCTAGTAAAAAGAGATGGGAAAATTTGTGTTCTTTACTTGAGTAGAAGTGATGTGGAGTTTCGAGTTAGCATGGAGCATACATTCAAGTCAAATATTATGAGCCAACAATTGCTTCCACAAAATCAGCACCAAGGATCTGAATAAATCAACAACATTCCTATATTTTGTAATTTAAGATCTAGGTAGTTAGATTTTTTCTACATAATATCCCGGTCATTTATAACAGGATCATATGTAAAATATTGTATAAATACTTCTTCCTTCAAAGTATTGAGGGTTCATTTTTGCACCCAAGGAGCTATTGTGTAATCTTTTCAAAATGATCGACCAATAATAAAACATGCCGCTTTACAGGATTCTTGTGTCAATTTTTTGGTGATGTTTCTCTTTCTCTGTTAAATGTTTTTCTATTCTCTATAATCATTTATGTTCTTTAGATTCTAATCATTAAAAGGAAGTCAACAGAACATAATTTATCTTGCATAATCTGTCTCTAGTCTTTTAATGGTCTATATGTTATTCATCTGATATTAAGGAAATTCTTAACTGCTTCTTTGCTTGATTGACTTTCTCACCTTTTCTGTCCTATCCATCTCATTTAATCTTAATAGATCCAACAATTTTATTATCTTGCCCTGTGAAGAAAACCTCATAAAAAGATGCATCTGATTCTGATCTTTAATACAGATCCCATATCCCAATGGAAGTTTAATGCATTTCTTCGACCAACTTTTATAAACAAACAAACAAACTCAGACTATCTTAACTAGCCTAATATCTAAAAACCTAAACAAATCTAAATCATATAGAGAGGTCCCTCTCTGAAACTAGCAGGGTTATATCCCAGTTTCAAAAATGGTTTTGATAAGTTACCTCTGTCAATTTCTTCTACCCTTGACAACCTCTCGGAATTATAGAGTGCTAACATAGTGGTGACTCCACTGGGGACTGAACAAATTTTCCAGCTTTATGAATTGTCTTCCCTAGATATGAAAACTTTATTTCTGAACAATCAAAGATCTAACTTTCAAGAGATAAATTTTCATAGGTTGTTAAAATTTGTAAGTATTTAATAGATTTCTTAAAGTTTAAGTTCTGGCTCCAAAAATAATTCACATTATATATCACCCTGATCCATAACCTGTAAAAGTAGTAGATAATCCAGAAAAATCAATCAAAAAAAGAAACACAGTAGAAAGTCACATAAGTAGTAGTCCTCTCCCTAGGGCCACTTCTCTTCCCGAGAATTTTATCACAATCCAAGACATCCAGATTGATCTACCTTTTGAGCATAGCCTTTTCAGATCTAGCTTTGTGGATGAAACAATCTTAAATCAAGCTATCCTCCAACCCAGAACACCTAAAAGACACTCTACTGAAGTAGATCTAGATCAACAAATCCTTCAAGACTTTGAGAAACTGCAAGATCTAGCTTCAAACTTTTATCAAGCCTTACACAAAGCTTACTTTTAGCAGTCTGTGGAACTTTATGCCCTTTCCATCTCTGCAGCTTCTATTAACCCTCAAGTAACCAATCCTATATCTTCCAGCCCTGTTTCTTCCACATCTTCAGTCACTTCTCTAGCAATTATATAGGTTTCCATCAAAACTCCTCCACCAATCATGGAAACAAGATATGCTTCCCTGGTGTTAGCTTCTCCCTTACATAACATGCCCTAGGACTATCAAACTAGGATTCCTCAGTTTGATGGCATTGGAACCCTTAATGCACAACATCATGTGGATAAAATGAATGATCTTTTCGACTTACATGAAGTTGATGAGGCAGATGTCCAAATGAGACTCTTTGCACAAAGTTTAACTGGTGATGTTAAGAATTTTTTCAAAACATTATCTGCTGATAGTATTGTTGATATTGCTTCCTTTCACCAATCTTTTCTCAGTAGATGGGAGGTAAATAAAAGCCCACTCCAAATTTTATCTGAGTATGAAAATATCAAAAGAAACCAAGGGGAAACTGTATAGGACTATTGCACTCGTTTTAATAATATCTATAATGCAATTCCTGCTAACATTAAATCTCCTCAAGGCTTGGCCTTGATCAAGTTACCCAATGGATTTGATGCTGATATGTCCTACCAATTGAGACAAACAAACCCTGCAACCCTGGAAGATATGCAGAAATGTGTTATGAGTGTTGAAGAAAACCTATTGGCTAGGAGATCTAACCTATTGGCTAGGAGATCTAGGAAAAGAACAAAAAGGAGACTCACAATCAAGGAAGAACCTTCCACTTCCATTGCAGATGAAAAAATATATTCTTTGTTTTGAACTATGGAGAGAATGATGAAGAGATTATAAATCACTGACATGAATCGACCTAGAGAGAATCAACCTGCCCCTCAAATCCGAAATCCCAATTTCAGGAGAAATCCTCCCTAGATTAGGCAAAGAGAGCCTATAGAACAAAGAGAAAAGAGAGGCCCTGATCAGAATATTAGGCCACACTTTCAGGAAAACTATGATGATGAGGGGGAAGAAACTATTGAGGTACTAGATGACATTCACATAAATCTTATGGGAGTTAATGACAATGACTCCATCTTTCTCACTCAAGAACAACAAGACCTTTTTCTCCTTTCACAGACCGAAGTAGACTAGGAAGAATTAGAACATCAAGCCTTCAAAAACGCAATAATGGAAGTTCATAGGCAATACAACTTAATAAGTAAAAAGTATAATGACAATCCAACCAAGAAATCTTCTTAAATTAAAAAAACCTCAGATACTCTTGCAAAGAAAGTTCCTGAAAAGAAAAAATCAGAGGCACCTACAAAAAGAACACCCGACTCCCCTACAAAAAGAACACATGAGTCTATACCAAAGATATCTCAAACTAAGGTTGAATCCACTATTCATTCCAATCCTACTATACAGAAGAATGTGGCTAAGAAATCAGACCTTCACAATCAAAACAAAACTCCTACCACATTTAGTCTGGAAAGTGAATTGGCCAAACTTAAAATACCTATTCCTCTATTAGATCTGATGAATAAGAATGCTTACAGATCACAATTGATTAGAGCCTTGAACATATAAATAGGAGTAGTCACAGACACTATGAACATTGCCGATGATCAACCATAACTGTTGTTTGGTCCTGAAGTTGAGGCAAAATCTGAAGGTGGTTTTGTTCCTCTTTACATCAGTTTAAATATTCATGATAAGACATTACACAATTCCATACTAGATTCTGGCGCTTCTCACAACCTTATGCCTAAGGCTGTGATGGATAAATTAGGGCTTGATATCACCATGCCTTACAATGACTTATACTCCTTTGATTCAAGAAAAGTTAAATTCATAGGTTTGATCAAAGACTTGTGTATTACCTTGGCACAAATCCTAGCCAAAAGCATGGTGATGGATATTGTTGTTGCATATATTCCTCCAAAGTATGGCATGTTCTTATCTCGATCACGGGGTGCCAAGTTACAGGTTACCCTACAACTGGACATGTCCTATGCCACCATTCCTTTATTTGGTCAGCAGAGAAGATTGTGTAGGGAGACATTGATGAAGTACATGGTCAGTAATCAAGAGAAACCACACAACTATCCTTTATACTCTGTTCATTCTGATCTAGACTCTTTTATTTTATATAATGATGGTGACATGGATAATCAAATTTCACAATTGGAAGATGATATGTATAACGTAGAGGAAATTAAAGAAACCTTTGAGGAAGATAAAATGATGACACTACAAACCGATGAACCAATAGAATCTCTCTGGAGTTTAGATTTCGATGGTGCTGTCAGTAAAGAAGGATCTGGAGCTGGGGTGTGGGTGCATAATTCAAGATCAAGGTATTCAGAAAGTCATTATTATAAATTAAATTTCCAGTGCACCAACAATATATTTGAGTATGAAGCATTAGTGCTTGGCCTAAAATTGTTGAAAAAGCTTGGTGCAAAAATAATTTCAGTAAGAGGTGATTCTGAACTTATCATTAAATAGATCAAAGGTGAGTATTCTGCCAAACACCCAAGGCTGAGGGCCTATAGAAATGTTGTTTTGGATTTTTTACAATGTTTTACTAAATATGAGTTGCAGGTGATTCCCAGAGACCAAAAGATACTTGTTGATGGTCTGGCTACTTCAACAACCACTTGTAAAATACTGTTTCACCCAAATCGCCAATACATAGTGGAGGTGAAATGCAGACCTGCTATCCCAGGCAATATCAGGCACTGGCAAGTGTTTGGTAATGATGAACAGATTGATGATTTCCTGCAATCCAAAAATGAATTTGAGTGTGCAAACATTGATATAGATAGTGACAATGAAAGTGTAAATAAAATAGATTTATAAGACATAAATGAAAAAGAAGAAAATTCAGATTTTTTGCAATTAAAAGATAACATTTTGCCTAGAGGGTTAGTCCCATTGGAAGAATTATTTGATTTCAATGATGTAGCTAAAAAACCAAAAATTGAACCTACTGGAAAAGATGTTGAGGAATGCAATATAGGAACAGATGTGAAACCAAAAATGATTAAATTATCCAAATCTTTACCTCGTTCCCAAAAACAAAAATATATTGAAGTGTTCAAAAAATTTATAGATGTTTTTGCATGGAGCTATGAAGACTTGAAATATTATGATACCAGTATTATACAAGATAAAATCCCTATAAAAGAAGATCATAATCCTTTCAAACAAAAACTTAGGATAATTAACCCCAAGTTGATGCCCCTAATTGAAAAGGAAATTAAGAAAATGTATGATGCTAAAATCATTGTCCCACTAAGGTTCTCAAAATGGGTTTCCAATCTAGTTCCTACAAGAAAGAAGAGTGGAGAAATTAGGCTCTGCATTGATTTAAGAAACCTCAATAAAGGCTCCCTTAAAGAAAACTATCCTCTGCCCAAAATGGATCATATTTTACAGAAGGTAGTTGGATCCAGTAGAATTTCTTTGTTAGATGGATTTTTTGGCTACAACCAAGTCTTAGTCCACCCTGATGACCAAGAGAAAACAATGTTCACTACACCTTGGGGCACTTTCATGTATGTGAAAATGCCCTTTGGTTTAATGAATGTTGGTGCCACATTTCAGAGAGAAATGGACATTTCTTTTCTGGATGAACTTGGAAGATTTATTGTCATATACGTGGATGACATAACTGTATTTTCAAAAACAGATGAAGAACACTTACTCCACCTTAGAAAATTTTTTGAAAAATGCAGGAAGTTTGGAATCTCACTAAATCCAAAGAAAACCTTGTTTGGTATAGAGGAGGGTAAACTGTTAGGGCACATCATATATAAATATGGAATCAAAATAGGGCCTCGTAGAAATGAAGCCATCCAGAAGATAGACCATCCAAGAAACATAAAGGAATTGCATTCTTCCATAGGGAAAATAAACTTTCTGAGAAGATTTATCCCTAACTTGGCAGAAATCCTCAGAAACATAACAAACATGCTTAAAAAAGATACAAAAATAAAATGGAACACAGAAGAAAAGAAGTCCTTTGGTCAAGTGAAACGGGCCTTGACACAAGCCCCTATACTTATAAGTCCCGATTACACCAAATATTCCTCTTATTTTCTTTTGCCTCTGAGCATACCATTGCAACTGTCCTTTTGCAAAAGAACAGTGAAGGTCATGAACAACCTATAGCATTCTTCAATAAATCATTAAGATATGTTGCATTGAATTACAACATCATGGAGAAACAGGATTTTGCCTTGGTGAAAGCAATTGAAGATTTCAGAGTATATATTCTCCACTCACATATTGTTGCTTATGTTCCTAATGCTGTGGTGAAAGATATTCTGACCCAGGACAATCCAGATGGAATAAGAGGTAAATGGATTGTTGTGATCCTTGAGTATAATATTGAGATCAAACCAACCAAGCTTATCAAGGGTCAAGGATTAGCCAAACTGATGGTTGAATCAAACTTTCATGCTTTAGATATTAATTTTCTAGCTCCAGTTGATGAACAAGAAGAGCAAGGGACTCCACAAGTTAAAGAGGCTTTCTCAAACTCTCCCTGGTATGCAGACCTTATTGATGTTTTACATCATCTACAAGCTCCTTCTGGTTTGACAAAAACTAAAGCTAGATTTTTGAAACTTAAAGCTTTGAAATATTGCATTTTGAATGGAAATATTTATTGGAAAGATGCTGGAGGAATTCTACTAAATTGCTTGTTGAAAGATGAAGCTGGAAAATCTTTGCAGGAGTTCCATGAAGGAGACCGTGGTGAGCATTTGAATTGGAATACCACTACCAATAAAATTCTTAGAGCTGGTTTCTACTGGCCAACCTTGTATGCAAATGTCCACAAGAAAGTAACCTCCTGTCACAAAATGCTAGATCTTTGAAGGAAAAAGGAAACTTCTTCCTTTACCCTTGAAGCCAATTTCAGTTGAAGCTCCATTTCAACAATGGGGTTTGGATTTTATTGGAGAGATTCACCCACCTTTGTCAGGCCATCACAAGTGGATCCTCATAGCCACTGATTATTTCACCAAGTGGATTGAAGTTGTACCTACCAGGCAAGCCACTGATGCTGTGATCATAAAAATTTTGGAAACTAACATTCGTTTTAGATTTGGATGCCCTAGGAAAATTATCACTGAAAATGCAGCAGTATTCAAATAAAAAAAGATGATAGAATTTTGCAGCAAGTATCAAATCACCTTAGGACACTCTACAGACTATTACCCTCGGGGAAATGTATTGGAAGAGTCTTCAAATAAGAGTTTGGTCAACATTATCAAGAAGATGTTGCAGGACAAAAAAAGATCATGGCACAACAAGTTGGTACATGCACTTTGGGCAGACATGCTTACTACAAACAGGTCAATTGGTATGTCTCCATATCAGTTGATCTATGGAATGGATATTGTCTTTCCCACTTCTTTGGGTGTTCCTGTCATCAATTTATTGCAGGAAGTACAGGTAGAACCATGTGACATCCAAAGAAGAATCAATCAAACTATACAACTACAACAATCCAGAGAAGAGGTTTATAACTAAACTCAAGTGATTCAAGAGAATATCAAGAAAATATATGACAGAAGGACTAAGGTTGATGACTTAAAATTAGGTGATAAAGTATTGAAATGGGACTAAAGGAATGAAGAAAAGGGAAAACATGAAAAATTTGACAATTTATGGAAAGACCCATTCATAATCCAAGATTACAGAGGAAGCAATGCATTTTTAATCAAGGACATGGATGGAGCAGATCTGCCAGGAGGACCTGCCAACGGAAGAATGCTCAAGCATTATGTTTCATAAGAATGAAGATATCTCTCACTCATCTCATTGTAAATACCATTTTTACTGTTATGATAGGTGTCGGTGATTTTTATCTAGTGGTTGAAGCCCGAAGAGAAGGCCCTAAGCCATTGATCAGGATCACCAGATTTACAGATAGAATAAAGAAAATTAGGATGCAGAAAAAGCACTAGAGAATAAGATTCAAGGCAACTTCTTGGCACCTCACAAGGAGAGCACCATCCCCAAGTGGAGCCACTGTTATAAGTGACTAGAATCTATTCCTCTAGTTGTATTGTATTGTAAATAATATTTTATTCTGCAAATGATTTACAAAAGAAAAGAAAAGAAAAGAAAAAGAAAAAGAAAGAATAAAAAATATAAAAAATGAAAAGAGGGTATAAAAAAAAGAGAGAAAATATAAAACCCCATGAAAATAAACTTGGTTTGACTCATACTGTATAATCATGATCAAACCTTTTAAATTTATGTTGATAGGTTAGTGAATAAATTTGGCCAAACAGTCTAATCTTATCCAAATTAGATAGGTTAGTGAATAAATTTGGCCAAACAGTCTAACCTTGGCCAAATATATTTGGTTGGAGTAATTATTAATCCAAAAGTCTAAGATGGATTAATGTGTTAGTTGATTAGGATAGGATTTAGGTTAGTATTGTTCATTTTAATAAAATTTGCAAAAGGATTGATTAAATACCTTTTATTCGAGTTAATTTGATGTGTTTACCTTAGCAAATGACACCTTGGTGAAAAAATAAGGAAGGGGGAGCTTAGCACTACCCACAACATTATTTTATCGTAAGTTCTATAGGGAATATGACCTTTTGTTGTTATGCGACTAAAGGGTGCATAGTTTCCAACGGATGATCAAGCAGCGCTCAGATCAACGACTGATAGTGTTTTTCAGACCCCCCTGACCTTTCTGCCTTTAACGTTGTGGGGGGGTACGGTAAAAGTGGTTTTCCCAGCGCGGGCCCTGCACAACATGTCAGCCTCACATATGACCATACCCGCCCCACTCAAATCCACTTACTATCTACCCCCCCCTCTGGGAACCCACCTAACCGCTCATCCAATACTGCCCACCTCACTCTGCCATAGTACCGCACTTAACCCTGTCACACGTCACACCCATCATACTCGTTGCCCAATCAATGTTATCCCTCATGACCGTTATTCGTCCAATCACCACCCACGCCATAACAGACACCTCTCTGCATCATTTAACCCAGTTTCTTTAGCATTTCCATACTGTTCGTTGATACAGACACTGTTGACACTACATCGAATCCATCTTTCAAGCTAATCATCACCAAGACACACCATCGACATGCGCCATCAATCTGGGTAACTACCGTCATCATTTTTTCGCCTTCAGATCTCTGTTAGCTATGGCTCCCAAAGATAAAACCACTGAAACTATTGCAAATTTGTTTCTTCCCCCTCCCATCGACCTGGAGCGTGTTCCCCTGGCTGACAAATACTACAGAGTTACAGAGCCAAAGTGTGAATTCGATTTTTTCGAATTACACTTCTAGATAAAAGACATTTTCTTAGATCAAAGTGATGAAATTGGACTCTAGGAGTCCAATTTACCCTTATACATGTTTCCCCAGACCTTTCATTTCCCAGAATTCGCCCTTAAGTGTCAAGCACATTATCTTCCTAAATCTCGACCAAAGGGCCATCGTATCCTCGACTGGTGAAACCCTATTCACCATTACACTTGAATCAATAAACCAGATGTTATAGATCCCCAAAATTGATTTTTCTAGCTCTTTCTCCATCAAAATCCTAAATGACCTCTATCAAAAACTCTCCTTCCCCCAAAGAGCCCAAATCTTTGAAATCTTTCTACCAGAAGATGCTCAGTTTCCTAAGAAAAACCCTCCCTATCTGTCTTCCATTTTCTCAGTCAGGGAAAATCAAATCATTTCCACCCTGTGCTACCTGCTAGGATATTTTTTTGATGAATGGGTAGATGAACCTATCCTAGGTTTTCTCTCCATTTTCTCCACAGAGGAGAAAGCTACAGTCCGGTTTGATTTCAGTCAGTTCAGGCTGACAAATTACATGAACAGTTCTTCAAATTCTCAACAGAAGGAATATTCAGGTGTTCCTTAGTGTTGGTGTACTTGTTCCTTTTCTTTCAGGCAGACATATTCTCCTGTGATCTCCAAAAATTGGATCAGGAGGGAAATCCTCAATTAGTGACTTCATGGACCTCGCTAGTGAGGAAAAATTCCACTGAATTCAGCTTTGGAGATTTCATTGATCAGTTTTATCATTCAGTGGTGTGCATGCTCAGTAGAAGAATGGAACCAAGAATAAATGAAGAAGTATAGAGAATTCTTCACCTCTCTGACTTGGAAAAAATAGGGGATTGGTATCTTTACCAGAAGCATACTGAGATCAAAGTATATGGATGTGAATTGCCTCCATATAAACTGCTAAAATATCTCCCTGTCAGAATCTTTGCATTGGAATATATCAGGCAGATGATAAAATATGATGACATCCATTTTGAATTAGCGAAGAAGAAACAACAACTCAGAATCAAAAGCCAAATTGGTTCTTTCATATGAAACAACAAAGCTGCAGAAGAAGAGGTTAACAACCTCTTGAAACAGATGAAATTCAATCTGATATTCACATGGAATTATGACCCATATGGTATCATATCAGAATTTAGGGTCCAACAGAAGAAACCTCCTTATTCTCATGCATACAAGCCTGAAGTAGAAAATTATATCAATCAGACTAATTGGCAAGAAAATACATTACTGGAAATAGAAGAACAACCTTCCCCTGTCAATATTTCACATACTAGCACTCCTCAGGTACATACAAAAAAAAGGGCCAGGAAATAGGTTTCACCTTCAGTCACAGAGGTGTCAGCTAAAGACTTTCAAGTTTATAGGAAGAGGTCTAAAACTGGTCACACACTAGACATACTTAAAGAATTAGAAACAGAGTCCACCATAGTCATGGAAGAACCATATTGCTCAACATTCTCAGGCAGTCAGCACATAGTTTCCACATCTTTATCCAAAAAAAAAACAGACACTACCTTGTCAGCTGAGTCCTCTCATGAGCCAACAGGGTCAAACATCTTTGAAAAATACAAACAAATCAAGCAGAGGAATGAAATCCTGAACAACAGTACATATGCTCAGTTTTGGAGGAAAACCTCTACTGCCTAGCATAGATTACTATCAACATTTGACACGAAGAAGGGAAGGATGCAAATGGCATACCTGCAAGCACAAGTACCTCATCCCAAGACAACTGCTGACTACATGAAAATTTCTTTTGAGTTTTATGTGAAGGAGGTCCATCCACCAGACCAAATGGACATGCATAGGTAAACAAGGGAGATGATTTTATCCACCTTGACAAACAAATCATTAACTGCTTCAAATTTGTAGGTGTCTCTGAATAATATCCAATCTCAATTGAAGTTGGAAAAGTTATCCACTTTGGCCAAAGACAATAAGATCAAATCCCTAGAATATTTCGTGTTCAAGATTGGATATGATCCATCAAACGTCAAGGCAATTGAAGAATTATTGAAGAAGAAAAATGTTGATATAGCCTCCTTGAGAAAGCAACTGAAACTTCTAGCCACTGAGGAATCACAAGAAAAATAAATGGCTGAAAGTGAAGCCCACAAACAGTATATGCTAAAGATGATCATGGAGAAAAATGCACAGATAAAAAAGATGGAAGTTGAGTTAGAAAAATTGGTCAAAGACAAAGAACAGAGTGTGTAGATGGTTTTTATTCCATTGGAGGCAGTTCCTCTCACAAAAGTTAGTACAACAAAAACTACAACAAAAGAGATTCCATTATCGATTCCAATGAAGGTTCTAGATGCTTCTGAGAAGCTGGTGAAGTCTATGGAATATATGTCCCTTCCAGTGGAGGAAATCAAAAAGTTGCAAGAATAGGTAAAAATCCTCCAAGACCTAAATTCCATGCTTTGGTCCAGCTATCATGCATAAATGCATAAATCTTAGAGACTCAGTCAACAACTATAGAAGCTGCAAAAGGAGACTGTCATGGCCAAGATATTATTTAAGGCCAAGGAAAACATCTGGATGGATATCAACAAATCCATAGTAGATATATGGCCATTCATACAAATTATTTTTGAACAACATGAACTGGTACAGAAGGCCAGAGAAGCAATTGAAAAAATTAAGGAATAGCTAGGAGAAAAACCTATAGAGGCCACTGAGCTCATCAAGTTCCTCAACTCCAAGAACAAGCAAGAGTTGGAAGAATTAGAGATTTAAGATAGAACATAAACCATCCTTGAGGTCAAGAAGGTCTTGACCGAGAAAGGTTTGATGTTTCAATTGGAGGAGAAGCCTCAGGTAATGGACATCGGAGTGTAGAGATTCTTCATCAAGATCAAAGTACTTCACAAGAAGGGCCTCCCTGGACTGCTGGTAATAAATGAAAAGCTCATCACTTTGTTAGATTACAAGAAGAAGATCAATATAGTGGCAAAGAATGGCTTCAAATTTGCAGGTATACAAGCAAGCATTATTGGCAAGGATTTCCTAGAAACATTACAGTTGAACCTAAGCATCCAACATGAGATAAAACACATTTTTATCACAAATCCCACTTTTTCCAAGTATACTGAGATGGACAAGATATACAAAAAGTTACTCAAGGTGGCCATCCCTAGTAAAAGGAGATGGGAAGATTTGTGTTCTTTACTTGAGTAGAAGTGATGTGGAATTTTGAGTCGGCATGGAGCAGACCGTCAAGTCAAAGATTATGAGTCAGCAACTGCTTCCACAAAATCAGCACCAAGGATCCGAATAGATCAACAACATTCCTATATTTTTTAATTTAAGATCTAGGTAGTTAGATTTTTTCTCCATAATATCCTGGTCATTTATGATAGGATCAAATCTAAGCTATTGTATAAATACTTTTTCCTTCAAAGTATTGAGGGTTGAATTTTGCACCCAAGGAGCTATTGTGTAATATTTTCAAAAGGATTGACCAGTAATAAAAAAAGCCAATTTACATGATGCTTGTGTCAAATTGTTGGTGATGTTTCTCTTTCTCTGTTAAATGTTTTTCTATTCTCTGTAATCATTTATGTACTTCATATTCTAATCATTCAAAGGAAGTCAATAGAACATAATTTATCTTGCATACTCTGTCTCTGGTCTTTTAATTGTCTATATGTTATTCATCTGATATTAAGTAAGGAAATTATTAACTGCTTCTTTGCTTGATTGAATTTCTAACCTTTTATGTCCTATCCATCTCATTTACTCTTAATAGATCCAACAATTTTATTATCTTTCCCTGTGAAGAAAACCTCATAAAAATATGCATCTGATTCTGATCTTTAATACAGACCCCATAGCCCAATGGAAGTTTAATGCATTTCTTTAGCCAACTTTTATAAACAAACAAACAAACTCAGACTATTTTAACTAGCCTAATATCTAAAAACCTAAAGAAATCTAAATCATACAGAGAGATCCCTCTCTGAAACTCGCAGGGATAGATCCCAGTTTCAAAAGTGGTTTTGATAAATTACCTCTGTCAATTTATTCTACCCTTGACAACCTCTAGGAATTACATAGTGCTAACACATTCCTCCCAACCATAGACTATGTGTTTATTTACTCTCAACAACAGTTCACCCCCAAGATGGGGCTATGAATCCACCAGGGAAAAGGCTACCTAAGCCAAACTAAGGTCCAACAACACACAATTCAGTACAAGGCCAATGGAACCAACTCCAACAGTCGTTCCACCTCACAATTTCTCATTCCCCACAATCTGTCCCACCTCATGAAGTGCACACCTTCATTTCTCCATAGTCCTTCAGTTCTACCCCTTCCCTTCCACAGCTTCAACTACAAGACAACTAGGAAGTATAAGAGTTCTGTGACACTTGGAACACAAGGCTACTCTCAAATATTTATGACACCCACTAGGCCAACACATGGGAAAAGATATTCCCAACAATTCTCTCACTCAAGGAGAATTCTTCACATGCCTGACAAGCTGCTTCTTCATACCCAAACCCCCAAGGATTTATAGGGTTACAATGATACAAGGTTACATCATATCCTTAGCTCACACTCTTTAGGAAAAGGTCAAAATTATGGAAGAAATGATGGAATTACACTAAATTCCCCCCTTAAATATGTGTATTCCCTTTTTGACACTTTGGAACTCAAGGAACTACCTTTTCCCCCACTTGGTAATTCTTTCCACCACATAGAAACTTAGGATGAATTCATATCATAAGACTTATGACTTTTAGGAATATATTATTATATTCCCTTGGATTAAGACCCCTTGACTTAGCCCATTTTCTTAAGCCCTTATTCCCCTTTCCCTCTCGTGGAGTCCTAGCACCTCATGCTCTTTCATCTGACTTGGTCTGCAGAAATGATGTATTTTATTAATATATATCTGAGTGTCGATACAATTTACAATTCTAGGTTTATCGACCCTATATCACACAAGCACTCCAACCCAAAGCATATATACATAGGCACTCTGGCCCCAAATATCCTAACTCACCAGCCTATAAAACATATGTATGATTACAACTTGGGGTTAAGATTGGGGCTATTACATTCCCCTCCCCCTTATTTATGCACTATCTTTAGTGGATTATATATGCATGTAAAATCAAAATTCTTAAAAAATCTCCAAAAATATGTAGGTACTCTTCCTGCATGGCATCCTCATGTTCCCATGTTACATCCCCGAGATCGTAGTAGGTCCACTGTACTTTTACCAGCTCAATGGATTGATTCTGGAGCACCTTCACCTTCCTATCCAATATGAACACTAGCTAGACATGGAAGTCTCCCTCATGCTCCACCTAGATCACATTCCAATCAATTACATGAATAGCAACATGCACACACATTTTAAGAAAAGACACATGGAATATAGTATGAAATCACATGGATGTAGATAGTGCAAGCATGTATGCAATAGGACCAATCCTCTCTAAGATTTTGAATGGTCCATAATATCTTGCTTCCATCTTAGGGAAGCTCCCCAAATTCAAAGAACTCTTCTTAGCCTTCACTTTCAAGAAGACATGCTCACCCACTTTGAATTCTCTATGCATTCTTATTTTGTCTACATAACTTTGAGTTAGACATATAAAAGAGATGGAGGTTGAGTTAGACAGATAAAAGAGATGGAGGTTGAGTTAGACAAATTGGTGAAAGAGAAAGAACATAGTGTGCAGATGGATGTTATTCCATTGGAGGCAGTTCCTATCAAAGGAGTCAGTACAACAATAGTTACAACAACATACATTCCATCATTCAGTCCAGCGAAGGTTCTATATGCTTATGAGAAGTTGGTGAATTCTATGGAAGATATGTCCCTTTAAGGGGAGGAAATCAGAAAGTTGCAAGAAGAGGTAAAAAGCCTCCAAGACCTAAAGTCCATGTTTCAGTACCACTATCATGCAAAAATGCATAAATCTTAGAGACTCGGTCAAAAAATACAGAAGCTGTAGAAAGAGACTGTCATGGCCAAGACATTATCTGAGGCCAAGGAAAACATCTGGATGGATATCAACAAATCCATGGTAGAGATATGTCCATTCATAAAAATTATTTTTGAACAACATGAACTGGTACAGAATGCCAGAGAAGCAATTGAAAAAATTAAGGAATAGCTAGGAGAAAAACCTGCAAAGGCCACTAAGATCATCAGCTTCCTCAACTCCAAGAACAAGTAGGATTTGGAAGCATTAGAGATTGAAGATAGAAGAGAAACCATCCTTGAGGTCAAGAATTTCTTGACCAAGAAAGGTTTGATGCTGCAACTGGAGGAGAAGGCTTAGGTAATGGACATCGGAGGGTAGCAATTCTTCAGCAAGATCAAAGTACTTCACAAGAAGGGACTCCATGTACTGCTGGAAATAAATGACAAGCTCATCAGTCTGTCAGATTACAAGAAGAATATCAATACAATGGAAAAGGATGGCTCCAAATTTGCAAGTATACAGAGAAGAATTACTGGCAAGGCTTTCCTAGAAGCATTACAGTTGGACCTGAGCATCCAACATGATATAAGACAAATTTTCATCACAAAGCCCACTTTTTCCAAGTATAATGAGATGGACGAGATATACAAAAAGTTACTCAAGGTGGCCATCCCTAGTAAAAAGAGATGGGAAGATTTTTGTTCTTTACTTGAGTAGAAGTGATGTGGAGTTTCGAGTGAGCATGGAGAAGACAATCAAGTCAAAGATTATTAGTCAACAATGCTTCCACAAAATCAGAACCAAGGATCATAATAGATCAACAACATTCCTATATTTTGTAATTTAATATCTAGGTAGTTAGAGTTTTTCTCCATAATATCCTGGTCATTTATGACAGGACCAGATGTAAACTATTGTATAAATACTTCTTCCTTCAAAGTATTGAGGGTTGATTTTTGCACCCAAGGAGCTATTGTGTAATCTTTTCAAAAGGATCGACCAGTAATAAAACAAGCCAATTTACAAGATTCTTGTGTCAAATTGTTGGTGATGTTTCTCTTTCTCTGTTAAATGTTTTTCTATTCTCTGTAATAATTTATGTACTTCAGATTCTAATCATTAAAAGGAAATCAATAGAAATTGTTTTCTCTTGCATACTCTGTCTCTAGTATTTTAATGGTCTATATGTTATTCCTCTGATACTAAGTAAGGAAATTCTAAACTGCTTCTTTGCTTGATTGACTCTCTCACCTTTTCTGTCCTATCCATCTCGTTTAATCTTAATAGATCCAACAATTTTATTATATTTCCCTGTGAAGAAAACCTCATAAAAAGATGCATCTGATTCATATCTTTAATACAGACCCCATAGCCCAGTGGAAGTTTAATGCATTTCGCCGGCCAACTTTTATAAACAAACAAACTCAGACTATCTTAACTAGCCTAATATCTAAAAACCTAAACAAATCTAAATCATACATAGAGATCCCTCTCTGAAACTGGTAGGGCTAGATCCTAGTTTTAAAAGTGGTTTTGATAAGTTACCTCTCTCAATTTCTTCTACCCTTGACAACCTATGGGAATTACAGAGTGATAACATAGTGGCGACTCCACTAGGGACTGAACAAATTTTCCAACTTTATGAATTGTCTTCCCTAGATAAGAAAACTTTATTCACTAGTGCATCTGGTTCAAATTCTGACGGTGCGTTCGACGTAATTGCCACTTTATATTGTCGGAAGAATGACAAACATCGGACCCCCTCAAACGTCGTTTCACAGGACGTCATTTTTCCGATGACAGAGTGTTCGTCTATATTGCGATGTTCTATTACGCCACGTGTCATTATGAATTCGATTATTCAACCCCCATATAGACGTCGTAAGACCGACATCTAGGTCATGGAAAGACCGACGTCTTGGACGTGGCAAGAGAGACATCCTGAAGGTGGCAAGAGAGACATTTTAAACATGGCAAGAGCGACGTTTCAAAGGTGGCAAGAGAGACTTCTTGAAGGTGGAAAGAGAGGCATTTCAAAGGTGGCAAGAGAGATGTTCTAAACGTGGTAAGAGGAACTTTTCAAAGGTGGCAAGAGAGACATCTTGAAGGTGGCAAGAGAGACGTTTCAAAGGTGGCAAGAGTGACGTTGTGGAGGTGGCAAGACCGACGATATGAGGTATCATCTATGACATGGTTGTTATGGGAGTGACACTCTTGGATGCGGCAAGAGTGATGTGAAGAGAGTCCAAGACGTCGCAATGGAGACATTTTTGTAGGTATTTAAAAAAAAAATACAATATCAATATCAAGACCTATGAAGCAAACAAACAACTCTAGGCAAGGAACTAGTGACAGACTAGAGGGTCTGAAGATGTTTAATTGTTGATTTATGCCTGGAGTAATTCTTCCTATAATTATGATCATACTCGTTGCTAATTTGAAGAGTGTCAGCCCCTCCGTTAATATGTTTGCATCCCTCTTCAAGCCATCATAGAAGATTAGTATGTCATCCACAAAGAGGGAGCTGAAACCATTTGGGCTTTCCTGCTAACTTTATACCCAACAGGTTCATTGCTTGATTGTCATTTCTTAAATTTAGTCCACCCATGGTCTGAATCTAATTAAGACCAATGGGGGAATCAAAAAATCTTCCTCTGTCATTAACAAAATTTGAATTGCCCTGTCCTCCTCGGAATACTTGTGAGGAATCCAGCTGCAGAATTGCTCTACACAATAAAGACAAATGCAGGGCCCAACATCACCTTCAATTCCAAGATAGACTTTGGTGTATATCCAAACAAGCAAGATACCATAAAATGATGGTAAATATGGGTGGAATTAAGTATCTCTATAGTCATGAATGGGAATTCTGAGTAAGGAGTACAAGCAGAAAAATACTAAAGAAAAAATGAGAAGCTATAAGACACCCTCATCACCAAACAACAATAGAGTTATCAGAATTTAGCACTTTCACAAAAATTGGGTAGCTCAAAGTAATAAATTATCTCTGCCCATCAAAACCTCACACTTGGGCCACAACATAAAGAGCTAATAATGTCCCATAAATATTGCATCATGACAAAATGAGTAATAAGACTTCAAGCATGGTTGCCACCTAGTCATGTAATGTAGGCAAGGTCTAAGAATTTTAGAGTAAGTTTACAGCTTAGCCAATGCAGAGAACCAAAATATCCAATTCTTTTCAGTGATGCATGTGCACAGAAGAACCAAGAAAGACATAATATAAAACAGAAGATAAAATTCGAAGAATCCGATCTCCAAATTTAGTTTGAATCATTTTGGCTATAATAATGAATGGTGTTGTTAGCACTCAAATTTTTCATCAAAATTTTAAAGCATCCTTAGTAAACTTGTGCTAAAATTGTCAATGGATTTCAATCATTTGCCTAGGTCATAAATTC
>ML778027.1:511673-540865 GCA_009831015.1 Picea engelmannii
TAGTCAATTTAAGGCAGCTGCAAGTTGAGAGATGCGAAAGGATATTGACAACCTGCAACCCAAACACCAAGCACTACGTTTCACAAACCAATAGTCCGCAGAAGTTGACAAGGGTAAAGAAATTATATTTTTTTATGATATGGTGTTCAAGGAAAGCTCTATAAAATGGGATTATCGATGGGATACATATCTTCTCATGAAAGATGATCAAATCCACTTGTTATCTATTATAAACTCGTTAATGATTGTTTTGTTCCTTTCCGAGATGGTAGCAATGATTATGATGAGAACCTTGTATCGAGATATTTCAAACTACAATCATTGGAGACACACGATGAAACCCAAGAAGAAACTGGATGGAAACTTGTCCATGGAGATGCAATCAGGCCCCCAAATAATGCAGGTCTACTCTGTGTCTATGCAGAAAATGGAGTATAGTTTTTTGGGATGACACTTGTTACAATACATGTTTGGTTTCCTTGCTGAGGGTTTGAAGCCTATGCAAATAAGGTAGAGGTCATATAGGTGGGAAACTTGTTGATGCACAGGTTTATTTAATAAAATATGACTAGTAGGCCAATATAAAACTTAAAGGATAGGCCAGGACAGTGGAAATCCTTTAATCTAAATTAAAATGCCCAACCATTGTTACAAGGTTTGCAAATGCACACATTTATTGGAAGATCATTGAGAGACCAAAGGATGATCACTTTAATCTAAAACATGAAAAATTTAACACTCTACCATAATTCTCATCTAATTCATGTATTCATAGTTCACTTACCATTATAGCATGGATGTATTCTACTCTTTTCCCTCATTAATATATCATTCCATATTTTCCCTATGAAACTACAATAACTTTATATATAATTTCCTGTATATATTCATTTTTTTAATTGAATCATAATCCATGTGTTTCCACTTATTTCCTAGTCTTTTTTCTCAAAATCCAAGTGTCTTAGGGTTTATCCCTAGGAGGGCCAAGAAAACATGGAAGAGGAAATGAGGACCATGGGTGATGTGGTGATAAAAAGGAGCTACCTACTGGGTCCACTCGAAGATTGGCCTGGGGCCATTTGCAGGGTTGGTCGGTTCTTCGCTTGTTATCATGTTGCTCGGTAGCACATGGGTGGTAAGTGTAGTAAAAACTCATCTTGGGAGGTGCTTTGAAAGAGCACTCTTCTCCACTTGTCGTGGAGTTTGGGTGATCATTGTGGCTCCCTTGCAGGGCTTTGCATTTGTATTCCTTGGGAAAATTCTTGGTAACACATGAGTTGTGTTGTGGGATCTTCAGATGGTTGCGGGATCTAGTATATATAGGTTGGATTTGAGTCGTGGAGATCCTTTGCGGATGATGCAATTTCTTTTGGTTTTCGTTTTTCAAGTCCCATTGTGTTGTTGGCTCCATGAAGCCAATGTGATGTATTGTGTTTTATTTGTTGACAATGGAGGTTTTCCATTCCTACGAAAGGTGGTATGGAAATGAGCTAGTTGTTGGGTCTTCCTGAAGATTGGCCTTGGGTCATTTGTAGGGTGGTTGAGATCTAGTACGTGGGTGACAGTGAGGACAAGTGCCTACATCACTTGTGTTATTCATCATGCATCTGGTGGAGGTATGTCCATTTCTATATTTATGATTGATGACACATGCATTGGTGGCAGATTACTAATGGAGGGCATCATTGGCACATGGTAGTTCAGATGGGGGATTTTCCATGGATGACTTTCATACTCTTAGAGAGAGAGTGTCTATGATGAGGGCCGACTACCAGCAGTTGTTGACGGACAGGGACTACCTGTTGGGGATTGGCGAGATGTATTACAGGGCTCTGAGGGAGAAGGAATTGGAGGTGGACAGACTCACTCAATAACATTTACCGTCACCCTTTTGACCCTCTTTAATTCTTTTCCCAGCTCTAATGTTTTCTGACATTCTTCCCCATAGACTTATACTGAAACAAATACATGTTTTTTGTTCGATGAGAAGACCCACAAACCCTTTTTGAAGCGTTGTTATTATAGAAAACTTGTCGCAACATCCTTCAAATGCAACATATTTATAGATTTTATCACGTCGTAATTCCGACGATATATAAACCTAAGTGATCGTTAGTATTTTGACTTGGTCAACATACTAAGGTGGCCATTGGAGGGGGAAAACCTAGTTTCCACAACGTCGCAATTGAGACAACAATCTTCACAAATGTGGCAAGAGAGATGTTTATGTCATAAACGTGGCAATAGAGACAACTAGGTGGAAAACGTGGCAAGAGAAACGACAACGTGGCAAGAGAGACGTCAATGTGGCAAGAGAGATGTCAACGTGGCAAGACCGACGTTATCGAGCAAGATGATTTTTTTATTTTTTTTAATTTCCTCTATTTTGCAACAATATGGACAATTTTTTCCATAACGCCGCAAATAGAACGTCAAAATTTTTACAATATGTACTAGTGATTTCTGAACAATCAAAGATCTAACTTTCAAGAGATAAATGTTCAGAGGTTGTTAAAATTTGTAAGTATTTAATAGATTTCTTAAAGTTTAAGTTTTGGCTCCAAAAATAATTCACACCAGATCTCACCCTGATCCAGAACCTGTAAAAGTAGTAGATAATCCAGAAAAATTAATCAGAAAAAGAAATACAGCAGAAAGTCACATAAGTAGTAGTCCTCTCACTAGGGTCAGTTCTATTCCCGAGAAGTTTATCACAATCCAAGACATCCAGTTTGATCTACCTTTTGATCATATCCTTTTCAGAACCAAATATGATAGCTTTGTGGATGAAACAGTCTTAGATCAAGCTATCCTCCAACCCAGAACACCTGAAAGACACTCTACTGAAGTATATCTAGATCATCAAATCCTTCAAGACTTTGAGAAACTGCAAGATCTAGCTTCAGACTTTGATCAAGCCTTACACAAAGGTTACTTTCAGCAGTCTATGGAACTTTCTTCCATTTCCATCTCTGCAACTTCTATTAACCCTCAAGTAACCCATCCTATATCTTCCAACCCTATTTCTTCCACATCTTCAGTCACTTCTCCAACAATTATACAGGTTTCCATCCAACCTCCTCCACCAATCATGGCAGCAATATATGCTCCCTTGGTGTTAGCTTCTCCCTTACATAACATGCCCCAGGACTATCAAACTAGGATTCCTCAGTTTGATGGCACTGGAACCCTTAATGCACAACACGATGTGGATAAAATGAATGATTTTTTCGACTTACATGAAGTTGATGAGGTAGATGTCCAAATGAGACTCTTTGCACAAATTTTAACTGGTGATGATAAGAAATGATTCAAAGCATTACCTGTTGTTAGCATTGTTGATATTGTTTCCTTTCACCAATATTTTCTCAGTAGATGGGAGGTAAAGAAAAACCCACTCCAAATTATATCTGAGTATGAAAATATCAGAAGAAACCAAGGGAAACTGTACAGGACTATTGCACTCGTTTTAATAATATCTATAATGCAATTCCTGCTAACATTAAACCTCCTCAAGGCTTGGCCTTGATCAAGTTCCTTGATGGATTTGATGCTTATATGTCCTACCAAGTGAGAGAAAGAAACCTTGCAACCTTGGATGATATGCAAAAATGTGTTGTGAGTGTTGAAGCAAACCTATTGGCTAGGAGAGCTAGGAAAAGAACAAAAAGGAGAGTCACAATCAAGGAAGAACCTTCCACTTCCACTGAAGATGCCAAAATAGATTCCTTAGTTTGAAATATGGAGAGAATGATGGAGAGATTAGAAATCAGTGACAAGAAGCCACCTAGAGAAAATCAACCTTCCCCTCAAATCCGAAATCCCAATTTAAGGAGAAATCCTCCCCAGATCAGGCAAAGAGAGCCTAGAGAACAACGAGAATAGAGAGGCCTTGATCAGCAGATTAGGCCACCCTTTCAGGAAAACTATGTTGATGAGGGGGAAGAAACTATTGAGGGACTAGATGACATTCACATAAATCTTATGGGAGTTAATGACAATGACTCCATATTTCTCACTCAAGAAGAACATGACCTTTTTCTCCTTTCATAGACCGAAGTAGATGAGGATGAATCAGAACAGAAAGCCTTCGAAAACGAAATAATGGAAGTTCATAGGCAATACAACTTAAGAAGTAAAAATTCTAATGACAACCCAACCAAGAAAGCTTCTAAAGTTAAGAAAACCTCAGATACTCTTTCCAAGAAAGTTCCTGAAGAGAAAAATTCAGAGGCCCCTACAAAAAGAATACTTGACTCTATACCAAAGACATCTCAAACTAAGGTTTCCTCCACCAGTCAGTCCAATCCTAATATACATAAGAATGTGGCTGACAAATCAGACCTTCACAATCAAAACAAAACTCCTACCACATTCAGTATGGAAAGTGAATTGGCCAAACTTAAAATACCTATTCCTCTGTCAAAACTGATGAACATGAGTGCTTATTGATCAAAAGTGATTAGAGCCTTGAAGATAGAACCAGGAGTAGGAAAAGACACTGTGAACATTGTTGATGATCAACCAGAACTGTTGTTTGGTTCTGAAGTTGAGGGAAAATCTGAAGGTGGTTTTGTTCCTCCTTTTTACATCAGTTTAAATATTCATGATAAGACATTACACAATCCCATGCTGGATTCTGGCGCTTCTCACAACCTTATGCCTAAGGTTGTGATGGAGAAATTAGGGCTTGATATCACTAGGCCTTACAAGGACTTATACTCCTTTGATTCAAGAAAAGTTAAATGCACAGGTCTGATCAAAGACTTGTGTTTTACCTTGGCACAAATCCTAGCCAAAAGCATGGTTGTGGATATTGTTGTTGCATATATTCCTCCAAAGTATGGCATGTTGTTATCTCGGTCATGGGGTGCCAAGTTACAGGGTACCCTACAGTTGGACATGTCCTATGCCACCATTCCTTTATTTGGTCAGTAGAGAAGATTGTACAGGAAGACATTAATGAAGTACATGGTCAGTAGTCAAGAGAAACCACACAACTACCCTTTATACTCCGTTCACTCTGATCTAGACTCTTTTATTTTATATAATGATGGTGACATGGATAATCAAGTTGCACAATTGGAAGATGATATGTATAACCTGGAGGAAAGTAAACCAACCCATGAGGAAGATAAAACAGTGACAATACAAACTGATGAACCAATAGAACCTCTCTGGAGTTTAGATTTCAATGGTGTTGTCAGTAAAGAAAGATCTGGAGCTTGGGTGTAGGTGCATAATCCAAAAGCAAGGCATTCAGAAAGCCATTCTTATAAATTGAATTTCCAGTGCACCAACAATATAGCTGAGTATGAAGCATTAATGCTTGGCCTAAAATTGTTGAAAAATCTTGGTTCCAAAAGAATTTCAGTAAGAGGTGATTTTGAACTTATCATTAAACAGATCAAAGGTGAGTATTCTACCAAACACCCAAGGCCGAGGGCCTATAGAAATGGTGTTCTGGATTTTTTACAATGTTTTATTGAATATGACTTGCAGGTGATTCCATCAGGCCAAAACATACTTGCTGATGGACTGGCTACTTCAGTAGCCACTTGTAAAATATTGTTTCACCCAAATCACCAATACACAGTGGAGGTGAAATGCAGACCTGTTGTCCCAGACAATATCAGGTACTGGAAAGTGTTTGGTAATGATGAACAGATTGATGATTTCCTGCAATCCAAAAATGAATTTGGGTGTGAAAACATTGATGCAGATATTGGCAATGAAAGTGTAAATAAAATAGATTTAGAAGACATAAATGAAAAAGAAGAAAATTCAGATTTTTTGCAATTAAAAGATAAAATTATGCCTAGAGGGTTGGCCCCATTGGAAGAACTGTTTGATTTCAATGTTGTAGCTAAAAAACCAAAAAATGAACCTACTGGAAAAGATGTTGAGGAATTTAATATAGGAACAGATGAGGAACCAAAAATTATTAAATTATCCAAATCTTTACCTCCTGCCCAAAACAGAAATATATTGAACTGTTCAAAGAATTTGTAGATGTTTTTGCATGGAGCTATGAAGACTTGAAATATTATGATACCAGTATTATACAACAAAAATTCCCTATAAAAGAAGATCATAATCCTTTCAAACAAAAACTTAGGAGAATTAACCCCAAGTTGATGCCCCTAACTGAAAAAGAAATTAAGAAAATGTATGATGCTAAAATCATTGTCCCACTAAGGTTCTCAAAATGGCTTTCCAATCTACTTCCTACCAGAAAAAAGAGTGGAGAAATAAGGCTCTAGATTGATTTCAGAAACCTCAATAAAGTCTCCCTTAAACACAACTATCCTCTGCCCAAAATGGATCATATTTTACGGAAGGTAGTTGGATCCAGTAGAATTTCTTTGTTAGATGGATTTTCTGGCTACAACCAAGTCTTAGTTCACCCTGATGACCAAGAGAAAACAATGTTCACTACACCTTGGAGCACTTTCATGTATGTTAAAATGCCCTTTGGTTTAATGAATGTTGGTGCCAAATTTTAGAGAGCAATGGACATTGCTTTTGTGGATGAACTTGGAAGATTTATTGTCATATACCTGGATGACATAATTGTATTTTCAAAAACAGTTGAAGAACACTTACTCCACCTTAGAAAAGTTTTTGAAAAATGCAGGAAGTTCGAAATCTCACTAAATCCCAAGAAAACCTTGTTTGGTTTAGAGGAGGGTAAATTGTTAGGGCACATCATATCTAATGATGGAATCAAAATAGACCCTAGAAGAATTGAAGCCATCCAGAAGATAGACCATCCAAGAAAAATAAAGAAATTGCAGTCTTTCATAGGGGAAATAAACTTTCTGAGAAGATTTATCCCTAACTTGGCAGAAATCCTCAGAAACATAACAAACATGCTTAAAAAGATACAAAAATAAAATGGAACACAGAAGCAAAGCAGTTCTTTGATCAAGTGAAACAGGCCTTGACACAAGCCCATGTACTTATCAGTCCTGATTACACCAAAGATTTCATCTTATTTTATTTTTCCTCTGAGCATACCATTGCAGTTGTCCTTTTGCAGAAGAATAGTGAAGGTCATGAACAACCTATAACATTCTTCAGTAAATCATTAAGAGATGTTGAATTGAATTGCAACATCATGGAGAAACATGATTTTGCCTTGGTGAAAGAAATTAAAGATTTCAGAGTATATATTATCCACTCACATATTGTTGCTTATGTTCATAATTCTGTGGTGAAAGATATTTTGACCTAGGACAATCCAGATGATAGAAGAGGTAAATGGATTTTTGTGATCCTTGAGTATGATATTGATATCAAACCAACCAAGCTTATCAAGGGTCAAGGATTAGCCAAACTGATGTCTGAATCAAACTTTCATGCTTTGGATATTAATTTTCTAGCTGCAGTTGATGAACAAGAAGAGCAGGTGACTCCATAAGTTAAAGAGGTTTTCTCAAACTCTCCCTGGTATGTAGGCCTTATTTATGTTTTACATCATCTACAAGCTCCTCCTGGTTTGAAAAAAACTAAAGCTAGATTTTTGAAACTTAAATGTTTGAAATATTGCATTTTGAATTGAGATCTTTATTAGAAAGATGCTCGAGGCATTCTACTAATTTTTTTTTGAAAGATGAAGCTGAAAAAGCTTTGCAGGAGTTCCATGAAGGAGACTATGGTGGACATTAGAATTGGAAGACCATTGCCAATAAAATTCTTAGAGTTGGTTTCTACTGGCTAACCTTGTTTGCAGATGTCCACAAGAAAGTGACCTCATGTCACAAATGAAATATCTTTGAAGGAAAAAGGAAACTTCTTCCTTTACCCTTGAAGCCAATTTCAGTTGAAGCTCCATTTCATCAATGGGGTTTGTATTTTATTGGAGAGATTCACCCACCTTCGTCAGGCCAACACAAGTGTATCCTCAAAGCCACTGATTACTTCACCAAGTGGATTGAAGATGTACCTACCAGGAAAGCCAATGATGTTGTGATCATAAAAGTTTTGGAAACTAACATTGTTTCTAGATTTGGATGCCCCAGGAAAATTATCATTGACAATGCAGCAACATTCAAATAAAAAAAGATGATAGAATTTTGCAGCAAGTATCAGATCACCTTAGGACACTCTACAACCTATTACCCTTGGGGTAGTGGATTGGCAGAGTCTTAAAATAAGAGTTTGGTCAAAATTATCAAGAAGATGTTGTAGGACAACAAAAAATCATGGCACAACAAGTTGGTACATGCACTTTGGGCAGACATGCTTACTACAAAGAGGTCAATTGGTATGTCTCCATATCAGTTGGTCTATGGAATGAATGTTGTCTTTCCCACTTCTTTGGGTGTTCCTGTCATGAAGTTATTGTAGGAAGTACAGGTAGAACCAAATGAAATCCAAAGAAGAATCAATTAAACTATACAACTGCAACAATCCAGAGAAGAGGTTTATAACCAAACTCAGGTGATTCAAGAGAATATCAAGAAAATCTATGATAGAAGGACCAAGGTTGATGACTTCAAATTTGGTGATAAATTACTAAAAGGGGACTCAAGGAATGAAGAAAATGGAAAACATGGAAAATTTGACAATTTATGGAAAGGCCCATTCATAATCCAAGCTTACAAAGGAATCAATGCATTTTTAATAAAGGACATGGATGGATCAGATCTGCCAGGAGGACCTGTCAATGGCGGAATGCTCAAGCATTATGTTTCACAAGAATGAAGATCTCTCTCACTCATCTCATTGTAAATACCATTTTTACTTTTATGTTAGGTGTGGGTGATTTTTATCTAGTGTTTGAAGCCCGAAGAGAAGGCCCTAAGCCACTGATCAGGATCACCAGATTTACAGTAATAATAAAGAAAATCAAGATGCAGAAAAAGCACTGGAGAAGAAGATTCAAGGCAACAGGTAGGTTCTTGGCATCTCATAAGGAGAGAACCATCCCCAAGTGGAGCCACTATTATAACCCTATATTTCATAGGATCACTTGGTGATTAGAATCTCTTCCTCTAGTTGTATTGTATTGTAAATAATATTTTATTCTGCAAATGATTTACAAAAGAAAAGAAAAGAAAAGAAAAGAAAAATAAAGAATAAAAAATGAAAAGAGGGTATAAAAAAAAAGAGAGAAAATATAAAACCCCATGAAAATAAAATTGGTTTGACTCATACTGTATAATCATGATGAACTTGTTAAAATTTATGTTGATAGGTTAGTGAATAAATTTGGCCAAATTAGATAGGTTAGTGAATAAATTTGGCCAAACAGTCTAATCTTGGCCGAATTAGATAGGTTAGTGAATAAATTTGGCCAAACAGTCTAACCTTGGAAAAATATATTAGGTTAGAGTAATTATTAATCCAATAGTCTAAGATGGATTAATGTGTTAGTTGATTAGGCTAGGAGTTAGGTTAGTATTGTTCATTTCAATAAAATTTGAAAAAGGATTGATGAAATACCTTTTATTCGAGTTAATTTGATGTGTTCACCTTAAGGAAATGACACTTTGGTGAAAAACTAAGCAAGGGAGAGCTTAGCGCTACCCACAACATGATTTTATCCTAAGTTCTATTGGGGATATGACCTTTTTTCATTTTCTGACTAAAGGGTGCACAGTTTCCAGCAGCTGATCAAGCAACGCTCAGATCAATGATCGATAGTGTTTCTTGGACCCCCCCGACCTTTCTTCCTTTAATGGTGGGGGGGGGGGTCCAAGAAAAGTGGTTTTCCTAGTGCGGGCCCCACACAACGTGTCAGCCTCACATCTTACCAGACCCCCCCATTCAATTCCACTTACCACCTACCCCCCCCTCCGAGAACCCGCCTAACCACTCATCCAATACCACCCACCTCACTTTGCCACTGTACCCCACTTAACCCTGTCACACTTCACACCCATCATACCCGTTGGCCAATCAATGCTATCCCTCGTGAACGTTATCTGTCCAGTCACCACCCACTCCATAACAGACACCTCCCTGCACCGTTTAACCCTGTTTCTTCACCATCTCCATATTGTTTGTCGATCTAGACACTGTTGACACTGCGCTGAATCCAACTTTCAAGATAATCATCACCAAGACACACCGTCGATAGCCACCATCAATCTGGGTAACTACCGTCATCATTTTTTCACCTTCAAATCTTTGTTAGCTATGGCTCCCAAATTTAAAACCACTAAAACAATCGAAAATCCATTTCTTCCCCCTCCCATTGATCTGGACCACTTTCCCTTGGCTGACAAAGATTACAGAGTTACAGAGCTGAAGTGTGAATTCAATTTTTTTGAATTACACTTCTAGCTAAAAGACATTTTCTTAGATCAGAGTGATGAAATTGGACTATGGGAGTCCAATTTACCATTATACATGTTTCCCCATACCTTTCATTTCCCATAATTCACCCTTAAGTGTCAATCCCATTATATTCCTAGCCAAAGGGCCATCGTATCCTCATCTGGTGAAACCCTGTTCACCATTACCCCTGAATCAATAAACCATATGTTACAGATCCCCAAAATTGATTGTGTCATCCCCTTATCCATTGAAATCCTAAATTACCTCTATCAGAAACTCTCCTTCCCCAAAAGAGCCCAAATATTTGAAATATTTCTACTAGAAGATGATCAGTTGCCTAATAAAAACCCTCCCTATCTGTCTTCCATTTTCTCAGTTAGGGAAAATCAAATCATTTCCATCCTCTGCTACCTTCTAGGATATTTTTCTAATGAATGGGTAGATGAACCTATCCTAGGTTTTCTGTCCATTTTCTCCATAGAGGAGAAAGCTACAGTCCAATTTGATTTCAGTCAGTTTCTGGAAGACAACATACATGAACAGTTCTTCAAATTCTCAATAGAAGGAATGTTCAAGTATTCCTCAGTGTTGGTGTACCTGTTCCTTTTCTTTCAGGTAGAAAAATTCTCATGTGCTCTCCATAAATTGGATCAGGAGGGAAATCCTCAATCAATAACTTCATGGACCTCACTATTGAGGAATAATTCCACTGAGTTCAGCTTTGGGGACTTCATTGATCAGTTTTATCATCAAATGGTGTGCATACTCAGTAGTAGAATGGAACCAAGAATCAATGAAGAAGTCCAGAGAATTATTCACCTCTCTAACTTGGCCAAAATAGGGGATTGGTATCTTTACCATAACCATACTGAGATAAGAGTATATGGATGTGAATTGACACCATATAAACTGCCAAAATATCTCCCTGTCAGAATCTTTGCATTGGAATATATTAGGCAGATGATAAACTCTGATGACATCCATTTTGTATCAGTGAAGAATAAACAATAACTCAGAATGAAAATCCAAATTGGCTCTTTCATATGCAACAACAGAGCTGCAAGAGAAGAGGATAAAAACCTCTTGAAATAGATGAAATTCAGTCTGATCTTCACATGGAATTATGACCCATTTGGTATCATATCAGAACTCAGGGTCAAACAAAATAACCCTCCTTATGCTCATGCACACAATCCTGAAGTAGAAAATTATATGAATCTGACTGATTGGAAAGAAAATACATTGCTGGAAACAAAAGAAAAACCTCTCGCTGTCAATATTTCACATACTAGCACTCCTCAAGTACAAACAAAAAAAGGGCCAGGAAAGAGGTTTCACCTTCAGTCACAGAGGTGTCAGCTGAAGACTTTCAAGTTAATAGGAAGAGGGATAAAAATGGTCACACACCAGAATTACTTAAAGAAGGAGAAACTCTGTCCACCATAGTCATGGAAGGACCATATTCATCAACATTCTCAGGCAGTCATCACATAGTGTCCACATCTTCATCCAAAAAACAAAAATACACTACTCTGTCAGCTGAGTCCTCTCATGAGCCAACATGGTCAAACATATTTGACAAATACAAACAAATCAAGTAGAGGAATGAACTCCTAAACAATAGTACATATGCCCTATTTTGGAAGCAGACCTCTACTGCCCAACATATATTACTATCATCATTTGACATAGAGAAGGGAAGGATGCAAATGGAATACCTGCAAGCACAATTACCTCATCCCAAGACAGTTGTTGACTACAAGAAAAATTCTTTTGAGTTTGATGTGAAGGAGGTCCATCCAGTAGACCAAATGTACATGCACAGACAAAAAGGGGAGATGATTTTCTCCACCTTGACAAACACATCATTAATTTCTTCAAAGTTGCAGGTGTCTTTGAATAATATCCAATCTCAGTTGAAGCTAGAAAATATATCCTCTTTGTCCAAAGACAATAAGATCAAATCTTTAGAAGAGGTAGTGTTGATGGTTGGATATGATGCATCAAACGTCAAAGAAGTTGAAGAATTGATGAAGAAGAAAAATGTTGATATAGCCTCCTTGAGAAAGCAACTGAAACTTCCAGCCACTAAGGATTCACAAGAAAAATAAATGGCTGAAAGTGAATCCCAAAAATAGGATATGCTAAAGCTGATCATGGAGAAAAATGCACAGATAAAAGAGATGGAAGCTGAGTTAGAAAAATTGGTCAAAGAGAAACAACAGAGTGTGCAGATGGTTTTTATTCCATTGGAGGCAGTTCCTCTCACAAAATTTAGTACAACATAAACTACAACAAAAGAGATTCCATCATCCATTCCAATGAAGGTTCTAGATGCTTCTGAGAAGCTGGTGAAGTCTATGGAATATATGTCACTTCCAGCGGAGGAAATCAGAAAGTTGCAAGAATAGGTAAAAAGCCTCCAAGACCTAAATTCCATGTTTCAATATAGCTATCATGCATAAATGCATAAATCTCAGAGACTCAGTCAACAACTACAGAAGCTACAAAAGGAGACTATCATGGCCAAGATATTATTTGAGGCCAAGGAAAACATCTGGATGGATATCAACAAATCCATAGTAGAGATATGGCCATTCATACAAATTATTTTTGAACAACATGAACTGGTACAGAAGGCTAGAGAAGCAATTGAAAAAATTAAGGAATAGCTAGGAGAAAAACCTACAGAGGCCACTGAGCTCATCAAGTTCCTCAACTCCAAGAACAAGCAGGAGTTGGAAGCATTAGAGATTTAAGATAGAACATAAACCATCCTTGAGGTCAAGAAGGTCTTGACCAAGAAATTTTTGAAGTTTTAATTGGAGGAGAAGTCTCAGGTAATGGACATCAGAGTGTAGAGATTCTTCGGCAAGATCAAAGTACTTCACAAGAAGGGCCTCCCTCGATTGTTAGTAATAAATGACAAGCTCATCACTTTGTCAGATTAAAAGCAGAAGATCAATATAGTGGCAAAGGATGGCTCCAAATTTGCAGGTATACAGGGAAGCATTACTGGCAAGGATTTCCTAGAAACATTACAGTTGAACCTAAGCATCCAACATGAGATAAAACACATTTTCATCACAAATCCCACTTTTTCCAAGTATATTGAGATGGATGAGATATACAAAAAGTTACTCAAGGTGGCCATCCCTAGTAAAAACAGATGGGAAGATTTGTGTTATTTACTTGAGTAGAAGTGACATGGAATTTTGAGTTGGCATGGAGCAGACAGTCAAGTCAAAGATTATGAGTCAACAACTGCTTCCAGAAAATAAGCACCAAGGATCTGAATAGATCAACAACATTCCTATATTTTTTAATTTAAGATCTAGGTAGTTAGATTTTTTCTCCATAATATCCTGGTTATTTATGATAGGATCAGATGTAAACTATTGTATAAATACTTCTTCCTTCGAAGTATTGAGGGTTGATTTTTGCACCCAAGGAGCTATTGTGTAATATTTTCAAAAGGATCGAGTAGTAGTAAAAAAGGCCAATTTACAAGATTCTTGTGTCAAATTGTTGGTGATGTTTCTCTTTTTCTGTTAAATGTTTTTCTATTCTTTGTAATCATTTATGTACTTCATATTCTAATCATTCAAAGGAAGTCAATAGAACATAATTTATCTTGCATACTCTGTCTCTGGTCTTTTAACTGTCTATATGTTATTCATCTGATATTAAGTAAGGAAATTCTTAACTGCTTCTTTGCTTGATTGAATTTCTCACCTCTTATGTCCTATCCATCTCATTTAATGTTAATAGATCCAACCATTTTATTATCTTTCCCTATGAAGAAAACCTCATAAAAATATGCATTTGATTTTGATCTTTAATACAGACCCCATAGCCCATTGGAATTTTAATGCATTTCTTTAGCCAACTTTTATAAACAAACAAACAAACTCAGACTATCTTAACTAGCCTAATATCTAAAAACCTAAAGAAATCTAAATCATATAGAGAGATCCCTCTCTGAAACTCGCAGGGATAGATCCCAGTTTCAAAAGTGGTTTTGATAAGTTACCTCTGTCAATTTATTCTACCCTTGACAACCTCTAGGAATTACATAGTGCTAACACATTCCTCCCAACCATAGACTATGTTGTTCATTTACTCTCAGCAACAAGTCACCCCCAAGATGGGGCTATGAATCCACCAGGGAAAAGGCTACCTAAGCCAAACTAAGGTCCAACAACACACAATTTAGGACAAGGCCAATGGAACCAACTCCAACAGTGGTTCCACCTCACAATTTCTCATTCCCCACAACCTGTCCCACCTCATGAAGTGTACACCTTCATTTCTCCATAGTCCTTCGGTTCTACCCCTTCCCTTCCATGGCTTCAACTACAAGAAAACTAGGAAGTATCAGAGTTCTGTGACACTTGGAACACAAGGCTACTCTCAAATATTTACGACACCCACTAGGCCAACACACGGGAAAAGATACTCCCAACAATTCTCTCACTCAAGGAGAATTCTTCACATGCCTGACAAGCTACTTCTTCATACCCAAACCCCCAAGGATTTACAGGGTTACAATGATACAAGGTTACATCATATCCTTAGCTCACACTCTTTTGGAAAAGGTCAAAATTATGAAAGAAATGATGGAATTACACTAAATTCCCCCCTTAAATATGTGTATTCCCTTTTTGACACTTTGGAACTCAAGGAACTACCTTTTCCCCCACTTGGTAATTCTTTCCACCACATAGAAACTTAGGATGAATTCATATCATAGGACTTATGACTTTTAGGAATATATTATTATATTCCCTTAGATTAAGACCCCTTGACTTAGCCCATTTTCTTAATCCCTTAGCCCCCTTTCCCTCTCGTGGAGTCCTAGCACCCCATACTCTTTCATCTGACTTGGTTTTCAGAAATGATGTATTTTATTAATATATATGTAAGTGTCATTACAATTTACAATTCTAGGTTTATCGGCCCTATATCACACAAGCACTCCAACCCAAAACATATATACATAGGCACTTTGGCCCAAAATTTCCTAACTCACCAACCTATAAAACATATGTATGATTACAACTTGGGGTTAATCTTGGGGGTATTACATTCCCCTCCCCCTTATTTATGCACTATCCTCAGTGGATTATATACACATGTACAATAAAAAATCTTAAAAAATATTCAAAAATATGTAGGTACTCTTCTTGCATGGCATCCTCATGCTCCCATGTTACATCCCCGAGATCATAACAGGTCCACTATACTTTTACCAGCTCAATGGATTGATTCTGGAGCACCTTCACCTTCCTGTCCAATATGAACACTGGCTAGACATGGAAGTCTCCCTCATGCTCCACCTAGATCACATTCCAATCAATTACATGATTAGAAGTAGGCACACACTTTTTAAGCAAAGACACATGGAATATAGTATGAAATCACATGGATGTAGATAGTGCAAGCATGTATGCAATAGGACCAATCCTCTCTAGGATTTTGAATGGTCCACAATATCTTGCTTCCATCTTAGGGAAGCTCCCCAATTTCAAAGAACTCTTTTTAGCCTTCACTTTCAATAAGACATGCTCGCCCACTTTGAATTCTCTATGCATTCTTCTTTTGTCTACATAACTTTTCTTCCTGTCTTGAGAAATGTTCAAATTTGGTTTTATTTTCACCATATGTTCTTCTATTTCTTTGAGCAATTCTAGCCCAACTACTACTCTATCTGCTGGGTTGTCCCAACTCATTGGTGTGTTGCATTTTCTTCCATAGAATGCTTCAAATTGGCTCATTTTAAAAGATGTTTGATACCCATTATTATAAGAAAATTCAACTAAATGTAGATAATCTTCCCATTTTGATGGTTTACCCATCACATACATCCTCAACATATCCTCAATCACTTTATTAATTCTCTTTGTTCTTCCATCTAATTCTGGTTGATATGTTGTGTTAAAATTTGAATTTGTTCCAAATTCTTTAAATAATCCTTTCCAGAAATTTAATGTAAATTTGGGATCTCTGTAAGAGACAATTGCCTTAGGCACACCATGTATCTTGGCAATTTCCCTCATGTAAATTTCTGCAATGTTAGTTTCCTTGAGAGTTAGCTTTACTAGACTAAAATGAGCAACTTTTGTTAGCTTATCCACCACCACCATGTTAGAATCATGTTGCTTCATTGCTCTGGGCAGCTTAGTAATAAAATCAATTATCACAACTTCCCATTTCCACTCAGGAATGAGAAATGGATGTAGCAATATAGTTGGATGCATGTGCTCATTCTTTACCTTCTGACATTCTAGACATTTGGCTATATAATCAACCACCTCTTTCTTCATACTTGGCCAAAAGTATTGACTCTTTATAGCTACAATTGTTTCCTAGCATCTTGGGTGCCCAACATAAGGGACATTATGCACATCTCTTAGAACTATATTTTTCAGCTCCTAAAATTTAGGCACATATACTTTTCCCCTATACATGAAGAGTTCATCCTCTCTCAACTCATAATTTTTAATTTTCTATTGAAAATTAACTTGCTGTAATATTTCTTTCGTTTGCAAATAAGGTTGATCTAATTTTGCAGCTTCCAAAATTTTATCTTTTAAATCATATTTGTATATGCTAATGGTTGTAGCATGCATATCATGCACCCTCCTACTTAGTGCATCAACCACCTTGTTCTCTTTTGCTTTGATGTGTTTGATTTCAAAATCATAGTCACAAAGGAATTCCAACCATCTTGTTTGTCTGGCATTCAATTTTGGTTGTCCAAACAAATATTTCATACCACTATGGTCTGTCCTCGACTCAATGTTTTTTCCCATAAGATAATGCCTCCACATATTTAAGGTATGAACTATGGCTGCTAATTCTAAATCATGTGTGGCATAGTGTGTCTCATGATCCTTCAACTTCCTTAACTCATAGAAAATAACATGCCCATTTTGGGTAAGGACTCCTCCAAGCCCTTCCTTGCATGCATCAGTGCATACAAAAAATATTCAATTGGATCAACAATCTTCAATATTGATGCACTTGTCAATAAATTCTTCAAGTGTTGAAAACACTCTTCACATTCAAAGGTCCATTCGAATTTCACACCCTTATTTTGTGAAGAAGTGATTGGGTGTGCAATCTTTGAAAAGCCTTCAATAAATCTTCTATAATAAACTACAAGTCACATGAATGTTCCCACCTGTGAGACATTCTTTTGTGTTTTCCATCCTCTAATGGCTTCTATCTTCTCAGGATCCACTGCTATCCCTTCCTATAAAATAATATAGCCCATACAATGAATTTTCCTCTGATAAAATGAGCACTTGCTCAGCTTTGCATACAATTGATGCTCCCTCAATAATTGTAGCACCATCCTCAAGTGTTGCTCATGCTCTTCTACAAACTTATAATTGATAATTATGTTATCCAAGAAGACAGTGGCAAACTTATCCAAGTAATTTATGAAAGTACCATTCATCAAACACATGAAGACAACTGGTGCATTTGACAACCCAAATGGCACCACTACAAAATCATAATGGCCATACTTTGTTCTAAATGTTTTCTTGTTAATATCTTCTTCTTTAATTCTCACTTGATGATAGTCTAACCTGAGATCAATTTTGGAAATTATCCTTGCATCTTTCAATTGATCAAAAAGATTATCTATCATTGATAAAGGATACTTGTTCTTCATGGTCACCTTATTCAATTGCTTGAAATTTGCAACTCTTTCAGCTCTATTTTACTCATCCTATAAAGAGTCTTGGTCATTGGGGTAGCTCCATACATCAAATTAATGGAGAAATCAATATCGTTTTTTGGTGGCAACCCCAACATCTCTCTAAAAACATCTTTGAATTCTTTCAGGACTGGATGGTATTCAATACTTGACACTTTATCCTTAGTTTCCTCTTCCATATCTGATGCATATATTTGGCATACATTCCTGAAGCTTCTTTTCAGCTGCAAGGATGAAATTTCTCTGATAGATATTTCCCTTGGAATACCCTAAACTGTTCTCAAGATCCCTTCATCATCAAGACAAGTGAATGACTTTTTGTAACAATATAGGACAACATGATGCTTATCCAACCAATCCATACCAATTAGGAAATCATATGAACCCACAATTATGATGTTCAAATATTCCTTTGTGCTCAGTCTATTCATGTCCATTGGACAATCCTTAACCAACTCATTGATTCTTCTCTTAGCTTCTATGGCTAGATGAACCAACCAATATTTCCCATCTTTTCTTCTTTGGAAATGAAATATCTCAACATGATTAGGATCTATGTGACTATGGCTAGCTTCATAATCAATTAAAATGGCTATGGGATGATTATCAATCTTACATTCTACTTCAATCATATGAGATTGATATTCTTCTTGCTTGTTGTCTAAGGCTACATAAATCCTTTGCATGCTTCTACCCATGTCTTCAATTGTATCAACTTACTGTACATTATGAACAATCCTCATTCTTTTTCCTTTGTGAAGGAAATATCTGTACATATGATCTCACATCCTCAACATTTTATGGGCTGATTCTTGGTCTTTTTACCAATGATTCTATCATTCTGGGTTCATTTTGAACTAGTTGTCCTTGAGAATTATTTTTGAAAAATGGTGGCTTATACCCTTTCTTTCTCTTCTCTATCTTACCTTTCTTCTTGTCAACACAATCTCTCTAAAAGGTTGATCCTCCTTTATGATGATTGTAAAGGAATTTGGCTCTCCTTATTGCTTCCTCCAACATTTTGGGTTTATCATACTCTATATTATCATTGTATATTGAAGGTAGCCCACTCAAGAATATTTGAATCTTTACATGTTCATCCTTGATGAAGTCAACATACCTCAACAAATCTAATAATCTCCTCTCATACTCATCCATGGTCATGCTCCCAAGATTGAATTCAAAGAACTCCTTCATATTCCTATCATAATAACACCGAGACAGGTATTTCTTCTAAAACTACTTTTTGAACTACCTCCAAGTGATATTCTTCTCATCAATGTGCTTGAATTGCATGAGTTAGTCCCACCACATTGATGCTTTTCCTTTTAGTTGGAAAGTTGCAATTCTGACTTTTGCATGCGAGGTATAATTGTGCGGTTGGAAGTATTTCCTCATTCCCAACAACCAAGTCTCTTCATATTCATATTTCTTATTCTCGCCATCAAATGTAGGAGGCTTGATCTTATTGAAATATCCTTGCAATTCATCTACCTCATGCCTTCTTCTATGATTTATGATAGGGGACATAATTGGGGTACTTCCTAACTCTAAGAATGCATGAGCTCTAGTAGTTGAGTTCCTTGGTGAATAGTGATGATGTCTACTAGAACTTCTAGTGTTCCTGACACTTTTATCATATTCTTTTCTAGCATGAGTTTTGTGCTCTTCTACATTCCTTGAATCAGATTATTTATCCATCCTCCTCTACAATGTTTTTGAATAAGGGCCATAAAAATTTAGCACAATGATCTCTTTATCTAAATCCTAGGAGTATAGTGATACTCCTAATCCTGAATTAAAACCAAGAGTTAAAATAGTTGAAAACGCTAGCCCTCCATATAGACATTAACCCATGTGAGTGACCTCTATCATCAACAAATATGAACTCTCATCCCCTTAACATGTTTTCTAATTCGAAAACCACCTTATTCCCCTCACCCATGGCTCACTAAAGGACCATCAAATCAATATTATAAAACTCAATAATCATCTTTGGCGCAAGTGTTTTAATGAGGCTACCCAGACTATTACAATCAAAAGAGACACAGATCATTAGACATCTTTGATTGGGGTGTTGTTTTCTCTAAGGAAATCCAATATAGACAATTGTTTTCCTGACAAAGATTCAAAATGGGATTTTTCTTAAGATATGGAAAAATTGAAATTTCTACCCCTTCCAAACCCCTTAGAAACTTTTCCTTCAAAAAAACCCAAGACAACCTCGACAATTCCAATAGCACAAAAAAAAACCTACTTCTGGGATCTTAAATCATATATGATCTCTTCCTTAACAAATTTATACCTTTTTTTATTACCCACATCATAATCTTCATCACTAGACATTGATCTAAAAGAAGCTCCATCTAAATTTAATCAACCCACTCCAAAAGAAGAATATACTTTTCTTTGCTAAAGAACACTTCCCCCATAGGACCTCACATAGACATAGTTATTCTTTTTCCTTCATCCCCTGTCAAATTTACAACTCCAATTTGACCAAACACAAAAAAGGGAGCTAAGTGTTTAAAAGGACTCATCATTTTCCATAGCATGAAGCTTTACTACATTTTATCCATCAACAACCATTGAAGGGCACACAAGAGATTCACTAGGACCCTCCATATCTACTCACACAAATTGTAATTTCTCCATCCTAACAAGTCTATCCTCCATATTATGCACCAAATACTTAATATATTATAAGAAACAAGAGTTCACACAATGTACACAAGATGTGAGCATGAAGCACAACTCCAAAATATATAATAGAGATGAGTTACACAATAAATCCTTAAATAATAGGAGAACCTCATCCAAATACCCCAATACATTCATATATCCAAATCACACGTTCATCCAATAATGACTACATTGACCTCTATTTATACCTATTCTCACTCATTGCACAAGTGGGCCCTTCACTAGGTTGAGCCCTATTACATATACATTTACTCCATTGCACATGCATTTACCCCATTACACATACATTTAACCCTATAGATGCCCCCCCTTGGAGTCATATCATAGTATCCTCCTTCAAAAAGATTTGTCCTCAAAGCTTTGTAATTAAGGGATTTACATGAGATGAAACCAAGTAATAGGATTTCCTTATATTCCTTTTTTCTTGTTTCTATTGATGATGATCCATCCATCCAAAGTCAATTTTTTTCATTCTTACCCTTGATAGTTGGTTGTTGCATAATTTTATTTCCTTTGATTCCATGTGTTCTTGTTGTGACTTATCCAATTTGTTGTATTTTTCTGTCTAATAATGGTTTTATGATGCCCGATTCCATGAATATGGCCAGTTATTACATCCTCTTCCTTAGTAATTTCAATGTCGACCTTATTGTCGTTCATGGAAATGAGGGTGTCGATATGGTTTCAACTCTGATGGTTTTCCTTCATTCTGAACACCCATTTCATTTGTCTCCTTTTTAGAGACAATGGCATCCTCTATCCTCTTTGCTTGGTCTTTGATTATTGTAGCATTTGAGATGATACTAACATATTTTCCATTTGCATATTCAAGATGGAGCTAAACTTCTTCAAGTATCTTCCAGTGACCTTATTGAATCTTATCTTATTTCTCCTTTTGAATCTATAATGTGATGCCATCCATCAATTTGTTATGTCCTTCTTCATTCTACATTCCATTTCTAATTTGATGTCTTTTTTATCTAGTGCTTCTTCAACCTTCTTGCAAATTTCCACTTCAAATATTTTGGTAGTCGTTTCATCCAAGATCCTTGTTTTTTTGTTGACTTTGATAATGCTTATTTTATTCTTTCAATATCTTAACATGATCAAGTAGTATTTGATTATGGTTTCCTAATCTATACATTTCTTCATACTTCTTCCATTTTCTCATCCTTTCCTTGATTCATGTTCATAACCTCCTTAATGAGTCCTTCATTAAGGGATTCAATCTTAGAAAATTGATAACCCTTATTCTTGAGATCTTATTTTAATTCATCATTATCTTTATGTCATTTGGAAATTTCTTGTTTAGATTCATTGAATTCATCGTCAATTGTATGCATCTCCTCCAAATTTTCCTCCTTGATCCATCTATTTGAGAATATTTTTTCAAAATCATCCCAAGTAGAGTTCCATATTATATATTTATGAAGACTATGCCACCATACTTTAGCATCGCCATAAAAATAAACACCCAAATAAAAAAGAAGTCTATAATTTTCCTTTTCCATCCTCAACCATTTTGTAACATCAACTTCATCTTCACCTCCACTAAATTTAGGTATTGCCATTAGTTCTTGGGATCTAACCCAACCCCCCAAGCTTACATCCTTGACATATTAACAATGATGATCTCAATTAGTTATCACGTTTTTCCCCAATATATTCTTATGTATTCCATCATTCCAATAGCTTTTGAAACACCTAAATTGGACATCTCAGTTAAGCGTTATGTTGATTTCAAGTTAACATACAATTCAAAACCCTTATTTGGAGACTATCCTACTATTTGACCTTGCACTTGATGTAACTATGAGATTTTAACCACTATGAGTCTAAAATTTTGGCATGTAGATGCCTTATGTGTCTTCTCTACAATGCCATAGGTTTGACCAAAGTATGATGTGCCAATATAAATTTGTGTTAAGTTACCCAAAACTTGCTAATTTTGGTCCTGTTAGGATGCTAAACTTGTACAAACTTCCACATGTCCAATTTGTAGATCTATTTCTAAAATTTTGACTTGAAATAATGTGCTTTGTCTTCTTGGAAATTGTATTTATGGAACTGAATTTTGATCTCTCTAACCTTATATATGATTGTTTTACCAAAAACATTAGTTTGAGACTAGTTTAAGAACTAATAAAAAACATTAACTTCAACAAACTATAACTCCAAAATTATAGTGAACTAGAACTTGGAATGTTTACCACATATACTTTGCTATGTCTCCTCAACACTGTGGAAGTTTTTACGTCTAAAAATTTCATGGAAAAAGGGTATAGTGAAAATTTTAGGATAATTCTTCTTGAGGGAGCCAACCAAGGACCATATGCTCTGATACCAAATTTTATGTACCTGTTAGCGATCAAAAATGCACTGGCATTTTTGAAAGAATGATGCCTAATCTTGTAGGGAAACTTTGACTAGCTTCCCGAGCTCCAAATGCAGATTTGAAAGTACCATTGGAAAGATTAGGATTTGTAGATGTCAATCAACTATTCAAGCATGTAAAACGGACTCTCCATGACTGAGAAATTTGATTTTAAAAACATCTGTGCTTTCACCAGCTAACTCGTCTTGAATTTTGCTAGTTAGCTGGTGAAAGCTCTGCTTTTCACCAGCTAAGGAGAGGATTTTTGGGTAAATTAGCTGGTGAAATCCTGTCACGGCCAAAATAACCGAATTTTTTCCCAGATCGGGATTTTTTGAGTTTGAATGGTTTGAAACCACTTCAAATGGACAATTGTTGAATTATCAAGTCTGATTCAAAGGCTAGTTTTGAGGGATAAGGTCAAAAAGAGGTTTTTCAACTACATTTGGCATCTTTTTCAAAGACAAAATATCAGGGGTTTGAAGACACATCATCCAATTCGAATTTTATCTTTGGAGGACCAAATCAAATAGCCTTGGGAGGCTAAAACTGCACTTCATCAGAAATCTACTACTCTTAGAGATCATTAGATAGGACCTTTTCCTATTTTGTTTTGATTTTCCATTTTTAGTATTCTAGATCCAGTTTTAAAGGATCTCATCCTACACTTGTTGTATTTGTTTTGATTTGACTATTTTTAGTAAATCTGATCCATCTTTCAAGGATCTAGATTTCATCTTGTAAGGCTATAAAGCCAAAGACATTTGGAGCACTACGGGTTCAATCCTGGATACACTTTTGGCTATGTACTTTGACTCTGTTTTGTTATGAGAATCACAGTCTCCTTTGGTTACTACATATTAGTATTGCTCACATATTTCACTACTCTGTATTTAATTCTGTTCAGTTTAGTTATTCAGATCTGTTATCTTCTGATATAGCTCATGGATATGAATTATATCTTTCTTTACCTTCTTGTATGACCCTGCATCAATGTACTTGGTTATCTTGAATGTTATTCTTCACATCTTGATTATCTACTGTAACTGATATCTGGTCTCTCAAAGCACTAGTTTATTTAGATGCATAACAAGTTGTCCTTTTCTTAGCCTTCTTAGTTATTCCATTATTCCACACATACTTTGATTATTAAATTTCTTAAGTTACCAAGCATTCTTAGCCTACAACCCTAAGGAGTTTCTTGGAGTGATAACAAATTGGCGTCGTTGCCGAGGAGAGGAGATTGAAGCCCAACTTCCTTGGGAGATGACAAGATCCAGCTTTGATGATAGACAAAGCTTGGACATCATTTGGTTGTAATTATCTATCTAGCGACTCCATGAAGGATGGATTCAGTGGCGACTCCACAATAATCAAATGTCAAAAGCGTTTGCATCTCTTTTGGCTCGGAGGTTTTCACCTCTTGACTTCTCAACAGTTCCTGGTTTCCCACATCTAGTTCCTTCTATAGATATTTGGGGAGATTACCTTCCAAGATTTGTAGAAAAGAAAGAAGATAATCCTTTAGATCATCTCATTAGATTTCATCAATGCATGGTTCAGTTGGATAGATATCATGAGGATGTGCTCATGAAGATGTTTGTCTTCTCATTGGAAGGAGATGCTCATGAATGGTATCGATCTTTAACTCCTTATAGCATATATTCTTTAAAAGAGTTTCATATAGTATTCCATCATCGATGTGAAAGGTATTTTGCTCGGGAAATTCTTCTTGAGGGTTGTTGTGAAGAATTTCATTCATATATTCAAAATGTTTATTCTTCTAGTTGTGAATATGAAATTCTTTCTATTATTGTTGTTCAAAAGGAAGATCTTCGAGATAGAGTTGATGTGAATATTGATGATTGTGCGACCAAAGATTCTCAGGATTGTTCTTCTTATGTACCTACTACTTTAAACAAAAATGAAAAGGATTATAGGATAGGGAAAGAAAAAGATGAATTTTCAGCTGAAAATCTCTTTAAAGAATGCTGTGATGAATTTGAAAAGCATGTTCAGCAAGAAGCAGTTGATTCTTCTGTGTGCAGAGATGAAAGTTATGTTGTTAAGGAAGATCTTCATGATACAAATGGTTATAATGAGAATTATATATCTGTAGATGCATCAGATCTTATCTCTGTTGCACATGCTGCCTCTTATTTGTATGAAGAATCAGTTATAAAAGAGGATTGTTCTCAAAATTTTGAAGAGTTTTCTTATGACATTTTTTCTCTTGTGACTGATGAGAAGGATTTGAAGATTACTTGTCTTTCTTTTCCAGATATAGAGGTTTTTTGTTCACCTATTTTTGATAAGTATGTAGACAAAGGAGATCAGATTTCTATATCAAATGATGTTGATTTGAGCAGCAACCAGCCTATATATGATAGCTATGGATTTGATCTTGAAGAGACTTGTTCTTTGCCTATCGAAGAACAACATCAAGTTGAAGTCAACCATTCAGTTTTCACAGCTGATGTCCTTTCTCCAGAATTATGTCATGAATATAATTTATTTCATCAAATTAATGGACAATATGATTGTGTTGAAAAATCTGTGGTTGAATATGATACTTTTTTGAAAGATTCAGAGGTTATGTCTTTTGAGATTCTAGATGATAAAGAGCAGATTGCATATGGAAATAGTCCTAGATCAGATCAGGAACATCATGGAACTAATACAAGAAAGCAACTTTTCGACTTTAAACACCAAGGTATTGTCATACATAAATTTTATGATCCAATTTCTATATGGATGGACTCACGGTTTTCAGCAATGTCATATACTACAGAGTTTGGCATCATGGTTTGCAGCAGTGAACATGAGTCGGTTGCAGTCCTCTTGTGGTATCTTTTGTTCTCCTTCCATGTTCCTTGTTGTATACATAAAGATGGGTCAAGCAATTTGCTGCTTGAATTATTTTTCTGGAAATTTTTATATACCTGAAACATGTATTTGCAGCAGTTAGAGTAGGAGTATATAGGAGAATAAGCTCTTTCTTTGAGTAGGTATAGTACTTTCAGTTTTCTTAATTAAGAAAAGAGACTCCCTTTTCACGCTTAATGGATCGATTTGGATCATCCCTCCATGCTGCGGCTACTCAGTCAGCCTCAAGTCATCCATCAATCTCTCAGGTGTTTATTGCAGATTCAGAGAAATTTGATTTTTTCCCAAGGCAGTTTTTCTAGGTTTTCACTAGTGTATTGGTTTTGAGATCCGCTAGTTGACTGTTGAAAGATTTCCTTTTCACCAGCTAAAGGGGCCGATTCAGGGAAAATTAGTTGGTGAAACCTGTTACATGGCAGCAAGGTTATATTTTTGCCCAGATTTGACTTTTTCTCAACCAATTCTTTCGAGGATGGTTTCTAAAGATGCAGAGAACCTTGGAGAGTAGTCAAAAAGATCAGAAGGTTTCGAGATTTGGTTCATCTAGATGCACAATCAAAAATAGGAATCATGAAAACCATTTCAGATAAGCATCAGGTAGCAGTCTTGCTTGGGAAAGGTGGGTTTTGGAGTGAATGGTTGAAAACTTCCCAGTTGTCTTATGCTGACATTAGTACCAGGTATAATTGCCAAGGAGAAATGGATGCTCTATAAGAGAAGTCAGGCATTTGAATCCGCCTGATTTCCATAGCAGACCTTTGGTTGATGCATTGACTGTATCGCCTGTGTTGAATGCATTTTCTGCTTGAACTTTGTTAAATGGATGTCAATTGGACAGGGACCTGGAAGCACCAAAGACTGGAGTCCAATGGACGTCCCGTGATCCAAATGTGCTCGCAAGTGTTACAAGTGATCATAGAGTTCCATCGCCTGTAGAGACCACGAGACGACAGAAGGAAGTGCCTGCAGCTCCAGGTCAGTCATCGACAGGCATCACTCCGATTTTACTGTCGCCAGAGGCTACTTATAGTAGCACTGCTCGTGATCCGGACTACAATGTGCAGAGATCAGATGGTTATTTCGAGAAGGACATGGCACATTAAGTCCAAGATATTGGTACTACTCATGGAGCAACACTGGATTCGACTATTCATGTCCTGGCTATTCCAACTGAATTTGATGCACTTTCTAATTACAATGGGAAAAAACGAGATCAAGAAAATGTATTGCATGGGAAAGATGAAACAAAGGGGAATGAGTACAGTGATCCCTATGCTAAATCTCCTGCTCGAATCATGAAGTCGGCTATAATTGAAGAACCCGCGATGGAGATACTGATTCAACGAGCTGGTGAAGTTTATGGATTTGATACCAACAAAGGGGATATTGCCACAGATGTCGGATCTAGGGAGCCCATTGTGAAAGATCAGATTCTGAGTCCTACCCATGGAGATTGGGAGGAATCTGGATCGATGGAGCAGATATCGAATGAGTTTAAAAATGAAGAGGATAACCTTGGGGGCAGAAAGATTAAGAGACATCTGAATGTTTCAGATGAATCACAGGATTTAAGAGCCCACGATGCCTGCAACGAAGAGAGTAATGAAAATGTTGGTCGATCTGCAGCGTTGGAGGCTACCACTTCTATCGTTGGAATGGCCATTGGAGTGGCTTAGGGATTGAAGGATAGAATTGCAATGGGTATGGGTGGCACAGGCCTGCAAGCAAATGAAAATGATAAAGAGAGAGTAAATGAAGAAGGGGTTGGGCATGACAGAAGTTACACGGAAAATATTTATGGCGTGACTTCGACAAAAAAGAACGCTATTGTATCCAAGCTTGGATATGTTGAACATCATCAACATGTGGATGAGGTGCCCAATAAGCTGAAAAAAACTTTGGAGGAAGATAATTATGAGAATAACGAAGGAGGAAAAAGTTATAAAGACAAAATCTAAAGCTATAACCCTTAATCATTCATTAACAAGGTTTTGAGCCATGGGCTTATAGGAGGAAGAAGATCTCTGATATCTATATTCATCATGACTAGGCAACCAATATCCAGATTTGTGGCAATATATATTGGGTTTTGGTACATTTTATTTCAGAGGACCTAGGTGGTTGGCTCGATCATCTAATTCAATATGGATCAGTTATCTTCTGAAAATCTTCTTCCAGAGTCCTTTCAGGGCAATGACATGACTGAACAACTTGCATTGATATGGAGATTGAAACAGAGATGGACATTGGTTCACAAGGTGCAATGATGCTCTTTGAAGAAACCGAGGAGGGTGAAGTGTTTGATTCAACACACCAGGGCATCTCAAGACAAATGCTTTGTCTCTGAAGCTACTGGAAAATGAAAAGTCAAAGACCTCAAGCTGCCTGCAATACTCTCATTTCAAGGTTGAAGTTATCCTGGAATTTCAAAACCATGGTTACATATCTCATCATCCTGCCTATGTTCAACACTTTTCTTCTTAATGAAGATATTTCCACAATAGATGCCATGTCAATGTGCTAACAACATTTCCAGGGGAGTTTGAAGCAGACATGCTACAGATAAAGAAGATTGGGAAAGACAACAACAAACTTTGGAAAATAGCCAGATGATAAATTGTAAAGGCTGAATGACTCCATGCCCAATACTAAAGGCACAAGGTCTACCAGGTTCTTGGAGACCTCGCAGGGAGGTCTCCATCCCAGTTGGAGCCAGATGTTAGCGATAAAAAATGCACTGGCATTTTTGAAAGAATGATGCCTAATATTGTAGGGAACATTTGACTAGCTTCCCGAGCTCCAAATGCAGATTTGAAAGCACCATTGGAAAACTTAGGATTTGTAGATGTTTATCGACTATTCAAGCATGTAAAAAGGACTCTCCATGACTGGAAAATTTTATTTTTAAAAAATCTGTGATTTCACCAGCTAACTCGTCTTGAATTTTGCTAGTTAGCTGGTGAAAGCTCTGCTTTTCACCAGCTAAGGAGCGGATTTTTGGGTAAATTAGCTGGTGAAAGCATGTCACGGCTAGAATAACCAAATTTTTTCCCATATCGAGATTTTTTGAGTTTGAATGGTTTGAAACCACTTCAAATGGACAGTTGTTGAATTATCAAGTCTAATTCAAAGGCTAGTTTTGAGGGATAAGGTCAAAAAGAGGTTTTTCAACTACATTTGGCATCTTTTTCAAAGGCAGAATATCAGGGGTTT